>CM022705.1:52037650-52258637 GCA_012295165.1 Asparagus setaceus | reverse complement strand
TTCTCCACCGCCCGGATCTAATTAATCCCAACTCTTTTGAGTTTTTCTAGTGAGGTTACGAGGTTTTATTTTTTATTTTTCATTAAATTTATTTTATGTTAAAATTATTTACAATGAATTGTAGTTAATTAGTCCAAGTTCTTCTAATCTAATCAACACCCAATCACTTCGGAGGATGACTTAGTTGTTCGTGAGAGATCTAGAGGATGATAATTTTATCTTGTAGGGTTTATTACGACTTGAAACTTGAAAGTGTTTGATTTTGTTAAGACTTGTTTGATTGCTTTAAACTTAACGTGTTTGATCATTTGATGATGCTTTTGGAGTGATTATTGGTCATGTATGACTAACTTTTTAAGAAATTGCGATATTATATTTCTATGTTTGATAATTATGATGTCGTGTTTGAAAATTTTGATGATTCTAATTAATAAAGTCATTATAAATTATTTATATTTATAAAATATCTAAATAATTAGTAAACAATATAACCTACGCTATGCTATGTTTTTTCTATTTTTTCCATAACCCTTAACAATAAATAAGCGCTACGCTATGGGTTATCGCTTTTTCAACATTGATATATATATATATATATATATATATATATATATATATATATATATATATATATATATATATATATATATATATATATAAATGATGAATGATGCATGTGTTCATTTTGCTAAATGAGCTACCAAGAGATAGAGGTGAGGTCCACACCTTTGATCCAATGCAAGCTCTCACCACTTTATCTCTTTAGCTCATTTTAGAAATGAGCCGCCACCTCATATACATCATTCATATATATATATATATATATATATATATATATATATATATATATATATATATATATATATATATATATATATATATATATATATATATATATATATATATATATAGAAGGCTCCTATGAACTTAAGTTCATAATGAATAGTGGTGCACCAACTTTTCTAACCACTCATCTTGCTTTGGGATCCGTGAAAGATATAAAGGTTACTTTGAGATTTGTGCATCTCTTGATGACACAAATCTAAAGGCAATATCAATGGATAAAAAAGTTGGTGTATACTATTTTCTATAAACTTAAGTTTATAGAGATTTGCTATATATATATATATATATATATATATATATATATATATATATATATATATATATATATATCAATGTTTTAAAAACGCTTTTGTAACTCGTTATAACCCGCTTCATTACCTAACGGACCAAAATGTTACATAACACAAGGAAAAATGCATAGTGCACTTAACGGTCCAAAACCCAATAAAATGCTTTTATGGAGCGTTATGTTAAGGGTTTTAAAACCTAAGTCTTTTGGTTATATTATGTATCGATTTGGACACGTGTATCATTCTCCACCGCCCAGATCTAATTAATCCCAACTCTTTTGAGTTTTTCTAGTGAGGTTACGAGGTTTTATTTTTTATTTTTCATTAAATTTATTTTATGTTAAAATTATTTACAATGAATTGTAGTTAATTAGTCCAAGTTCTTCTAATCTAATCAACACCCAATCACTCGTGAGGATGACTTAGTTGTTCGTGAGAGATCTAGAGGATGATAATTTTATCTTGTAGGGTTTATTACAGCTTGAAACTTGAAACTTGAAAGTGTTTGATTTTGTTAAGACTTGTTTGATTGCTTTAAACTTAACGTGTTTGATCATTTGATGATGCTTTTGAGTGATTATTGGTCATGTATGACTAACTTTTTAAGAAATTGCGATATTATATTTCTATGTTTGATAATTATGATGTCGTGTTTGAAAATTTTGATGATTCTAATTAATAAAGTCATTATAAATTATTTATATTTATAAAATATCTAAATAATTAGTAAACAATATAACCTACGCTATGCTATGTTTTTTCTATTTTTTCCATAACCCTTAACAATAAATAAGCGTTACGTTATGGGTTATCGCTTTTTCAACATTGATATATATATATATATATATATATATATATATATATATATATATATATATAAGGATGGATGTATTATTTTGCTAAATGAGCTACCAAGAGATAAGAATGTGATGATGCCCACCTCGCTAGTCACATCAAAAGGTGTGGACCTTACCACTCAATCTCTTGGTAGCTCATTTAGAAATGAGCCGCCACCTCATATACATCATTCATATATATATATATATATATATATATATATATATATATATATATATAGAAGGCTCCTATGAACTTAAGTTCATAATGAATAGTGGTGCACCAACTTTTCTAACCACTCATCTTGCTTTGGGATCCGTGAAAGATATAAAGGTTACTTTGAGATTTGTGCATCTCTTGATGACACAAATCTAAAGGCAATATCAATGGATAAAAAAGTTGGTGTATACTATTTTCTATAAACTTAAGTTTATAGAGATTTGCTATATATATATATATATATATATATATATATATATATATATATATATATATATATATATATATATATATATATATATATATGAGCTCATAAGCAGATCCGTAGCATTGTGCATTCCAAATATTATCTTCTCTCTCTCAAAACTCTATGTACATGGTTAAAACAACATTGGACTTTTTTTCTCCAGTGATGCACAACTTTAAAGCTTATGGGCTGAGCATGATAATTAACATGACTAAATTGCAATAACCACTGAGAGGGAGGATATAAAGAAGACATTTTGTTGTATTTACAACTCTTCCTCTGTCGATTATGTGCTTAGCATTTAGCCATAGATCTAAACCCTTAGCCACATGTCACACCACTAATATTCGGTCTCATAATCAGCACAGTTATATAATAAATTATATATATTTTCTGAGTTGGATACATTAGCTTACAGTTAGGTTCTGAAAAAAAGTATTAAATTCAGTTAATTACACATAAATAAAATCTATATTATGTGTACATCCAAAAACACAACCCGAACCTAAGAGTCGGATGTTTGGAAACAAAATTTAAGTTAATATTTAGATAGATATTTATCAAAGGAATTTGTCTTGGCCTTCATTATTAGAAAGGATTTTTTTTTTAAAAAAATTATGGTCGTGCTCATTAGTGCTTGGCTAATAAGGTGAAGAGTGAGGCGATTGAATAATTAATTAAGCTATTAGTAACAAAATTTAATTGATTTCTAAAAATAAACATCCGATAATTGCGCTGAAAGCATATGGGTGCTCTTTTATTAATCAAAGAAATCCTTCCAATAATTGTCCCTCACAGTCCCCAAGCGTGTTTGAAGGCATCAAAGCACGACGAATTTGAACAAGTTTAAAATTGTGAGACTGAACCATATATAATAATGGAAATTTGCATTCTTAAAGTTCATAAATCCATATAATGTCAAGAATTCAAGGTGAACTTCTTGAAGACAACCAACTTTGCAAATCCCACTTATTTATTTCAACTTATTAAAAGCTCCAAGTTTGAATTAAAAAATATTATTTTTAGAATTATTAAAAAACTAAGGAACATTTCTGTTAGTTTAATTTTTTGTGTATAAAGATTGCGTTCTGGATTTCAACTGAGAGACTCCATGTAACATGTTTTGATAAGCTAGCAAAAGAGCAATTCAGTGAGACTGCACTAGCAACTTCACCTCCAAGACTCTCTTAGCTACAATAGTTTAAAATTAATCAAAAGTGGTTAAAAAAAAATCTCAAGCTTTCAAGTAAAACTTATTTCGCAAGCTGTAGAGCTTCTTTATTTGACCCTATTGAATTGATGTGCAAGCAAAGCAGTTGAAATTTTGGCATGCTAGGCTTTGACAAAACTGCATCCATCCTGCATTTGGACTCCAGCCACAAATGTTGTGCATTCAACAACAAAGCTAACAACAAATAAATTCCCAAAATGGATAATAGCCGGTTTGGTCAATTAGAGAGAAGATAGATGCATGTTAGCACTCCAATCTTTGCCCCAAGACAAAATAACTCGAATTGACTTCGTTCAGTAATAAGGATAAGATTTAGATTATGAAGCATCATGTTCTATGATAGCAAATAGGTCCCACACGTTTTCTTGCATTATAATACATAAAATTCCTAATTACTTTAAAAAATAATTTGCATTGATATCGAGAAAACTTATTAATCTTTTTTTAGAGACTAAAAAATGCTTAAAAAACTGATAAATGACACGCAGACTCTCAAAAGCAAAATTTCTAAATAGTCACATGCTCTTTTTTCCCTTATTAGATTTTTTTTTTAGAATCAAATATAATTTTGCCGGTGAAAGTGACCAAAGAAACTTTCCCCCCTTTCATAGTAACCAAGACTTGAAGCTCATGCTTGCAAGCATCAACCGCGTTATCCCCAAACTTTGAAACAAAATCATGCTTCTTCTTTACTCCTAATCATAAGACATTCAATGTACGCTTTTGTCCAATTTATTTGAAACCAAGTTGGAAAGTTGCTCCCCATCCCTGTCAATCACGGGCACATCCCAACACGTAGCAGTAACGACAAATCACAATCGACACAATCCAGTAGAGTCCCCTACCCCCATCTATACATTGTAAACCTTCAAAATCTAATCATTCACAATCCAACTAATCATTTTTTGTTATCAAGTCACAAATACATATTTTTTTTAAAAAAAAAAGAAAAAACAACCCAAAAAAGAAAAGAAATTCAAACTGATCAGGTGCATAAGAAGAAAAGAAAAAGGAAAAAAAAAAAAACATACATTTTCTATGTGCCATCATGATCAATACGGTGTACACGTCGATCGTTGAAATCTCAACCGTTTGTTTCGTAGATCAAACTCCCATAGATGTTCTTGTTGTATGATGTTTCCGATTGTAGAAGTTCCTGGCCACGGCGCCGACACAAACCCTAGACACTTCACGCCATCCTCGACGTCTATCAAATAGCTCTTAGCTGGCGGCTCTAGCCTAGCCGAGCCGTCAAAGTGTACAATAAGTTTCGGAATTTCGACGGTAGCGCCTACACTTGTCCAATTATAGCAAAAGGAAAAAGGGTCGACATCGACTCTTGGAATTCCTGCAAGCCGTCGGCTAAGAGCTGAGACTACGGCTTCATAAGCCGGCTCAGCTAATACTGTCAGGCTCGTGCCGGAGTCGACGATGGTCCCACCACCGTGCTCCAAATTCCACACACTCATCGGTATTTTTAAAACTTCTCCGTCCACAGAAATCCCGACGATACCGACTGCGTAAAATGGCTCGAAAGTCGGCTCAATTATAAGCTCGGTATGGCGAGCCGCCAAGGGATCGAGCCAAAAATTCGGGCCAAAGGTAAGATACGCCGAGGCGTTTTTCGGACTAAGGTGGTCCACTAAGCAGTATGAGAATTTTCCGCCGAAGTGTGATGTGGCCTTTTGAGCAAAAGAGATATTGCTGTGGCCGAGGCCAAGAACGCCGTCGGCTGATCGAAAGCCCGATCCAACGGATGAGGACGTGCACCCAACTACGAGGCCTTTTAGCTTCTTTTTGTGACCGTTGGATAGATCGATGGTTGCTGATTCTTCGGCATAGAATCCTTGAGCCGTTGATCCGTCAGAGTATCTGTCACAATTTGTGGGAACAGGATAGCTAGTTAGCTGTTGAGTAACAAGATACCAGCATGTCTAGTTAGGAGTTATATGCAAAATAGTATTTACACTTGCATGAAAATGGAAAAACGCATAAAAGGGCCAAAGAAGCTTCAACATATGAAAGCTGTCAAAATTGCAGAGAGGATCCAATGAAAATTAAACCACAAAATCCAGGGTGTATGAGCTTCACACCAGCAAATCGTCCTTTTGTGAAACATAAATACAGAGGAACAGGACGTGCATTTCACTTTATACGCGTCAATCACCCATTTGCTAGAATCTCGTGTACGCTGCATGTGCTCAAATAGAGAAGGGAAAAAAAAGGAAAAAAAAAAAAGAGAGCAAAGGTTCTAAAATAAATACGCGCCAAAAATTAATGCAACTACCAACTTACGACTCCATAAACAGTATAAACAACCTAACCATTTTACTTTTCTTTTCCTTTTCTTTTCCCCTAATAAATTGATACTATTTAAATTTATGAGAGCACCCAAAACTGCACCAATTGCATGACATGTGGGTCCCGGACATTAGGAACTATTTTTGGAATTAAATGCAGAATATCTTAGAAATGGGCGTATTAATGTTCCAGTGTGCAGAAGTAAGAACAGGCCGCAGCCATCTCGTGTTCCATATAAATGTATTCCCCTACAAGTTAAGGCCATTTATATTGTAATAAGTCCGAGTTTGATATTGTCACTCCCAATTTCAACTCCCAAGCAATAATTTTACAAAGAGATAATAAATTTCTATTGTAACCATTTGATTTGAGCCACGGCGATGCCACTCCTCAAGCTCCTATTAGTTAGAGAAACCAAAAAAAGGAACGACAAAACATATCAATTCCCTTGTCCTTTTCTTGTTTTCCAAATGAGATATTGATAGCTAACATAGATTTGTGTAAACAATTGATTTGAGCATCACTATCCAAACAATATGCATGTAATACCATCCTAATGAAAAAAAAAAGCACACCAAGTTGCAGCTCATTTTGATAAATTTAGCTTTCATGATTTAACATAATTTAAATGCGTTAACAAAAAACTCTACTAACAAAATGAAAATATACCGATTAATCATGCCTGCTAGACTTTCTTTTATCTAGAACATCTTGAACGAAAACGTATGCCAAATGCATCAAAGAAATAATGATTTCTCTAGCGGGGTGTCAATCGGCATTGGCTGGAAAATGAGAGAGGTACGGAGAAATGAATAACAAGGGGACCCTCCTGATTTACAGTATAATTTCTCTACTTGTCTCTCCTGATTTGCAGTATAATTTCTCTACTTGTCTCTATCTCTCTCATCCCTTAATGAATTTCCATGAGGACCCGTTAGAAAAACCCAAGAAATAATATCTCTCAGGCAATTGCATCGTATTTCACTATCCAAAAATAATCAACCCTCTAACGCAACATTATTAATTAAGTAGCGTGACCGCACGATTCTTAGATGTCCTAATTCGTAGTTAAATGACATATCAACAGCTGAAGTACACTACCATAAAGGAGGGTGAGCGTATCAGACTTTTATATCCTAAGCTGTCGTCTCCTTGCAACACTAATTGAGATTCAAGAACACTAACTAACTCAACAAGCTATCAGATTTATTAAATCAAAGCGGGGTAAGGAGAAAAAAAATCCGTACCCGTAATCGTAAGCACAAGGCGCCGTCGGCGCCGGACACGTGGTCAACGAGAACGGCAACTCCGTAACACACATACCCGACGAGCACTCTATCGGGTGAAACGACCTCGACAAACCCGCTTCAAATACCCGCTTCCCTTTTCGACCCGACCCGCTTCTCTTCTTCTTCTTCTTCCTCCTCTCCTCGTATTTACAATTGACCCAGGTCAAATCACTCCCCGTATCAGCGACAAGCATGAACTTCTGGGCCGGGGTCCCGACCCGAAACCGGACGAAGTACTGGCCCGTGCCCGTGTACGCGCCGGAGCGCATCGGCATTGCGAAGGATTTGGCCGCCGGAGAGGGAGGCGACGGCGGCGGTGATGGCGGCGGAGGAGTGGATCCGGCGCATTCGGGTTGTTTTTTGCGGAGGATTGTAGCGGAGATGAAGCTGTGTCGGGTTCGGTCGTGGTGGATTAGGTCGCGGATGTGCTCGGTGCGGGTTTTGGATGGATCCGGTGGTTTTCGGACTAGACCGAGGCGGAGGGAGTCGGATTCGGGTCGGGTTGATAATGTGGGTCCGATTGAGAGAGAGAAGAGAAAGAGGAGGAGAGAGAGGGGATTCATTTTTGGGGGGTAGAGAGTGTGAGGGTGAGAGAGAGGGAAGGTATTTATTTATGTGGAAAAGGGGGGAGGAGTTTGAGTTGTCTTATTGGGTTTTGTTTTGTACTGGGATTAGTTTAGGTTTAATAGGGATTTATTGGGTTAATTAAGGGGGGGAGAGAGATGTTATTGTTATTGACATTAGAGGAGTATTGTATTGTGATGTTGTGGTGGTGCACATGATTGATGATTTGCTGGTCGGAATTTTCAACAAATGTAGGGAGAAATAGTCAAATTTTGATGGTGTTAGAGCAAATATTGTTTATATTATCTTGTTTTGTGTTATTATTCTCATATTCTTAGTCTGAATATCTTATGTTTTATGGTTTTTTAGTTAAGAATTAATATAAATTAAGTTACGCTATGCTAAGTATTTTACTTTTTCAAAAAATATTGTAGAGTACTCTCTTTAGAAAATCATACCGCAAGGATGAAGAGAACATGACACATATCCTATTATATTTTGGATCAGGAGAACAATGTAATTAATGCAAATGGTTAAAATATCAATGCAGATAAAAATAGAATGATCTTTTATATGATTTTCTATACAGGGTTCTCTATATAATTCTTTTCCACCTTATAATTGCATCAACGGGTGAAGTGGATAAGGAAAGGAATAAAATGGCTAGCAAAAATTCCACATACCATCTATCCAAATCTAATAATTACATTTAAATTCAGTCTTTAATGAATTATATACTTAATTTGATATTGTACTGCTTACCTAATTTGTCTACTCATTCTAAAGGGACAAATGAATAAGAACAAATGAGTTTAACATTCCCCTAGCACTAATTATAGTATTGTTGATATAGTTAAGGGGTTACAGGAAGAACTAATTATAGTATTGTTGATATAGTTAAGGAGTTACAGGAAATTCAATAATGAGGCCATTTATTGAGTTTCAATGGCAGTAGGGGCCGTTTAAACTCACAAATCTGAGTTTGCCTGCCGTCACCTAATCCGAGGTTGCACATTGACATGTACACATGTAATGTAAAATTAATGGGAGCACTGGCATACCTAGTTGCTCCCATACCTAGTGCATATGTAGCAAATGCTTGCATGATTCTTTTAATTGCATACTTTACATGTATGCCTTAACTTAGCGAGCTCAGAGAAATGACCCAATGATTAAGTATTATTGCATTAATGAGACATCAAATGAATACGTGTGTTCTATTGATGTAGAACACATTGCGGATACTTTCATGGAGAAACGGGATCGTAACAAGCCCAAACGCGAACTCGGTCGAGGAAAATAGGTTGCAATGAAGAACGGGTCGTAACTTTCAATCCGTAAGTCGGATTTGGACGATTTTTTTTAAATCGCGTATTTTTTCGAGACGGAGCCCACCAAACCACCGAGGTTCGGTTTGCTCGCCGTTCATTTCATCAAATTCCTTCCAGATTGAAAGATATCAGCGTTTTCGTCGATTTTTTTCTATTTTTAGTAATGTTTTAGGAGTCTGTTTGGATTAGGAAGCAAATCCGGTTTGATTCTAAATTTGACCGATTTACTTTCCTAATCGTAGGGAGTCTTTTGAGGATAGTTTTCTTATTTCTATTTTTGGCAAAGTTCGGGTCAATTAGAGTTCTTATTTCTATTTTTAGTTGGAGTTTGAGTCATTGTAGGATTCTTATTTGTTTTCTATTTAAACAGAGTCTTGTAAGCCCTAGAGTCATATCTTTTTATCAATAAAATTTTTATTTAATATATTTTCTTCGTGGATTCGAAGCTCTTCGTGGATTCAGAGATCAATCCTCGGTGGATTCCGAGATTTCAACTTCCGCGCCGCGTCATCTATATAGTGAATTTACATTATTAATGCAATAAATCAGAACCACCAGATACTTTTGTTTTAATATAAGCGCACTAAAAAAAAGTCCAATCTTAAAACTTTTGTTTTCCTCTTGCTAGACTTGTGATTAAAACGTGTAAATGAGTAATCAACATGTATTCTTCCAAGTACAAACCTTTTCAAATTGATGCATGTATGATAACAAAATAAGCTATTCAAGCAATAAAGTCGCGGTTTCTAAAAGCGCCCACATGGTGGAGATCTTTTGAAATTATTGTGCTCACCGTTTGGATTGTTGCATGGTCCATACTCTAGGCCTACATTGAGTTCGAGCACTTTTATTGGATAGTTGAAAATTTTAAAAATGAGTTTTCCTAGAAATCACTTTTCAGATAGGATCATTTTATAGAAATCACATTTTCATCAAGTTATAGATAAACAATCTTTAAACGATTTTTTGTTACAATTAACCATCTTGACCTATATTTTAGTTAAATTTTTTTCGGCAATTAACCGCACCAACCTTAATTAAGAATCATCTCTTTAATATATTTTATATTTGCCAACTAATTATTACAATTAAATTGAAAAACGTGTCTTAAAAGTGAGTCCGGTAGTTGATTGCAACAAAAATCGTTTAAAGGTGGTTTACACATCAATTGACAGTTAAAAGTGGTTTCTAAAGAATGTCCCTATTTTCACTCCATGAGAATATCAAAGTTTTAATTAGATAATATTTTAGAATATAATAGCCATTACATGGTTGTCCCTGTAATTATATCCTTAATGGAAAGCAACATCATAACAATTTTACAACTAACATCAAAAGTTCACATATATACATATTATGTTGTATTCTCTTATTTGAGCTCTGTTTAGAGGACAATCCAAAATATTAAGATTAGCTGTCTAGTACAATCTACATGATCATTATTATCTTTTAAATTCCTTGCATTACATCAACTATATTCCGTACTTGTTTTATTTTACCCTTGATTATTTATATGAATTACAACAACCTATAATATTATAAATTGGAGATCCACTTATATACTGTGGGGTATCTTTTGTATATATATATATATATATATATATATATATATATATATATATATATATATATATATATATATATATATATAATACGTTACCTGAACTTCCTGTGAAGTTAGTTTTTTATTAAGTTAAGATGCCACATGAGAATCATATGATGATAAATTACCGCTCGCTATCACAATATAGGATATCAATCCCTTTTTTAGCTAAACCAAAGGGTTAAATGGTGATTTATTGTCAAATGATTTTTATAAGAAATTTCAACCCAACAGAGAAAGTCGCCGTGATTCGAATATTTGATTCGATGAAGTAGATGGTGGGGAGCAGTTTACTAAACCGCCTCCTAGCCAACGAGGATCGAACCTCCTGCGATGCGAGGTGCGGGGTTCGATATAACTCGTACTCAATATTTGAATGGTAACAATATAAGTACTTACATAGTACTAATACGGAGGATGTATCTATAGCTAACCCTAAAAAGAAAATACATGTATTTGGTGATGTTTTTATTTTCCTTTTATTATTATTAATATATTATTATCTTATTTTCTTGTGGTGTTGACGAGAATGGGGAAGGTCAGGAGACAACTGGCGAGCATCAGGTTAGGCCTGACTATTATTTTCTTCTTTGAATAATTTTAAAAAGGCCCTTTCTAAACCCCCACATGGGCTCATCGCATTGTCCCAAGCCAGCCCATGGTTCCCTCTGACCGTACGATTAACATCTAACGGTTGAGATTGCCTGGGCCAGAGGGCCAGCGTTAGGTGTCTATTGTGTCGGCGGGACCCACCATCACGGTGGACATCGCCGCATGTTGTGGAACTGTGGAAGTGAGGGGGCAGAATAGTAATAGAATGGTGTGAGTCCATCACAGGGTGCTGAAGTTGTGGTTGCTTTGATTTTTTTTCTGGGGACCATGTTTTCAATTTTCGTTTGGAGCTTGCATGCTTGGAGTGAGGTTAGTTAATAGAAGACAACATTCATAATGGTATGTTTGTCTTTATAATTTGATTATTGTTTTGTGCAGTTTTTTTTTTTACTTCAATTCTAAAATATCAAATAGAAATTTGTTTAGCCACTCTTTGCAAATGGAAAATTGTTGTTCTGTAATTTCAAATTAAGCTATAATTAACAAAAATACAACTAGATTTGGAAAGATACTAGCGAAAAGAGAAGTATCTCTCCTTTACTCTTATAATCCTTTTGGCAAAGGTTTAAGAACGAGTAATTAATAAGAAGGGTTAACAAATTTAGCTGTTTGTTAACCCAAAGAGTTTAACTGTTAACGTTTATCCTCATGATTATTTTTAGTGTATGAGAATAATGAAAATTATGACTATCTTATTTATAAACAGAGGGATTATCTTTTAACCTTTTGCATTTTTGTGTTTGTCAAATTCTAAAAGTTAACTCATTTTATTTCTTGTGTAGATTTTTGTATTTGACAAGTTAAGGAGGGCCTTTACTTAACCCCGCATTTAATCTGTTGCCAAACGTCAACTTCTCATTCTATTTTCTTTCTCATAAAAACTTTGTCTTCTTCACCTGAAACTCATAGAAGGTAACCATTTGTTTAATTGGATATAAATTATAGTTAAATTACGCTTGTATATGGATAAACTATATTTTGTGAATATAGCTCCAACTTATTTTTTTGTTTTTGGTTTTGTTTGGTTTTGTTTTTGTTTGTTTTTTGTTTTTTGTTTTTTTCTAACAAAAAATTCCAAACCAAAGAGTACAAGGGATTTGTATGGTGTGGATTGAGAGGATTGGACGCAAGAGCAACGAGACTTGAAGCAACAATTGAGTTTGAGAGAGAACATACGTAGATGAGAAGCAAAAGCAACAGAGATTGATTACAACAGATTAAACTAAAGGATTAGTGCATTCAACTTTGTCATTATGTATCAAGATACATAAAAAAGAATTGAACTATTTTTTTTTTAATCATCAATGAATTGGGATACTAATATTTTGCGCTGATTGCGACTCAACTAAGATTAGGTACTGAATCATGAAATTGGCCTAAATATGAGGAATAAAATGGTATACAGCTAACAAGTTCCATGGTATAGTATACAAATGTTGGTGATGAAGAATAATATGCAATATTGACTTACAACACAAGACAGCCAAATACAGTGAAACTGGATTATTCAATGACACTCCTCCCTCTAATAAGACTGCGTATAAGTTCGGTTCATGTAGGTTAAATGTTAAAAAAAGAAAAAGATAGAAATTGTCTCATATTTGGGTGGAAAAATGCACAAACTAAATTAACCTGAGCTAACTATTTCTTTTTGGGTTGTCTAGTAATCAACTCCTGGCTTTACTATTATCAGATCTTATTTAGTACAAATTAGAAAAATCCTATTATTATAATATTGCTGTTGTTCGTACTGTATGTTTCCTATAGTATGTCTCAGATACTTACGTTAAAAAATACATGCGGGGGACGGATCAAGTTCCCGTGTAGAGTTAGTAAGCAGAGGAATTCCCATGTAGAGAGAAAATTTAGCCCATATTTCAGAAAACCCCCCTTAACTTTGGATGGTCATCAGATAGCCCCCAATAACTTTCAAAATATCAGAAAACTCCCCTTAAGTATAGTGGTTATTAGAAAACCCCCTTTAGCTTTAAGATTTTTGTTTTACCAGAACCACCCTCCCCCACCCAACAAAAAAAAAACCCACTTGAAAAAAGTGTTAATGGCAATTTTCACAGGAAATAATATCACTGTATAATTTTATCCACCCATGTGAAAATTGTGGTTCATGCTTTTAGAGGGATTTTCTTAAAAAAATCTTAAAGTTAATTGAGGTTTTCTAATAGCCCCTAAACTTAAGGGTTTTCTGATATTTTGAAAGTTACGGGGGGTTATCTAATAATCGTCCAAAATTAAGGGGGTTATCATAAATTTAGCCAAAATTTTACCCCTCACAAACTGCATGAGACAGAGTTCCCTACTACATGGTAGAATATGACGGTTACAATGTAAACTTTAGAGAATGATTGATTTAAAAAAAAAAAAAAGGATCCGTATTGCTAAATTCCAAAAGGTAAGATAACGTTTAGATTGGATCTTGGGACGGCAAACTCTTAGATATGTTTGCACCGCAAGATGCTACCAGTCTTTTCCTCCACTTTAGCAATCCTTACCTTCCGAATTTAAAATGTGGATCTCATGAGCTACTCCAAACTTTACAAAATAATGTTTGAAGGTTCAGTCTACTATATAAATCATCAAAAAAGAGAAATTTTATCTCACCGCTCCTATACTTTCGCTCATATTGGATGCCCTCTTGTTATTTCCACACTGAAAGAGATAACAGTGTAGAATCCATTAATGAGCTATCGATATTGAAAAACTCAAAAAGAATGCACAGTCCACACTTTTCTTTTTTATAGTGTAAAAATAACGTAGAAAGAGTAGCGACTACTCTTTAGATTATCTATGAAACAAATAATAATTTGATATGTTGAAAAGTTAGATAGGACCTTGGGAGGGTTTCCCAACAGATCAATAATGGGTGAGCTGAATGTTAAAACTCCAACCAAGCTCCGAATAACTTGCTTCAATCAGTGTTTATAACCATGTTTTCTGACTAGAAAATCAGAGTTCTAGCATAACACAGCACCAAAGCAACAGAAGATCCAAGAATCAAAATCTGAATGTAACTGGATTAACAAGCATTATGTCATTTTAAAATGTTCAGAAACCTCTCTACTGGGCAACCATATATATCACATAAAAACGAGAAGGAAAAAAAATAAAGGTCGGCAAGTTTTCGTATAACGGTTTTTCATCAATTTATGATCTTCAATGGAGACTTGAAAAAAAAGTAAAAATATCCATATACCAGCTACATCCCTAAACCTGACTCTTGGCCTTCAGACTCGAAATCTGACTTCTTACATACAACTAAGACAAAAATAAGCAGCAAAGTAATGTCTTAGAAGTCATGGAACAACATTAGAGCATCATCAAGCTTTGCAAGGGATGACTGCAATATCATCCATCTTTGTTTCTCTGCTGTTTTCTCCTTTTGCTGCTTTTCTGGCAATCCTTGCTTTGGTAATAAAATCTGTATCACAAAGAAACACAAGGTTAAGCAACCAGAAGGTAACATATGTAAATGCTCGGGCTGTCTGTTAACAGATGTAAATGCTCGGGCTGTCTGTTTACACAAAAAGCCAACAGTTGCATGTAAGGCAAGTGCCAAGATAATCTTTCGGGTCTATTTATGCTTATTTGATGAGGGAATATTCCTCACATCCCCAAAAAGGGAAAATAATCCTATAAAGAGCCCCATATACATGTCCCACTGTCAATTTCAAATCAGTGCAACCAATATACAATATCATTACAATTAGAATATTGCACTTGTAATGGCCAACTTTAAAATCAACACATTTCATATTCTCCTTCCTCCCTATGTGCCTATGTGAACCTTACAGTTGCATGGCCCAAGTAAAGATGTTGGACGAAATCTGATCATTGAGATTATCAGGGTCACTGGCGAGTACTTGTTCTCTAGGTCCTAAGTAGGACAGATACAGGTATGGGTGCGGGTGCGGGACACGGCAAATTGGTACAAGGTAGGGTATGGCAAGACGGCTAAAACACATGAGCTGTAATCATATTTTTCAGCTAGATATACGTAGGACCCTTTGAAACAATAGTTCTTAACTGAAAATAGCTGAAACGAACTCAAACCTTGTCCAACAAGTTCCAAAAAGGGATGTGAAGAATAGGATATATGTCCAAGGAGTGCATAACAGAATGTTTAAATCAAAACATGTATTGTATAATTGAGTACACATCTGAATAAATATATGCATATGTGTAAGGAGTGTCCATGAAGTGTCGGGTACGGCTACGGGAAGTGTCAGGTATGGCTTCACGATAGAAATACCGAGATAACATAGTCTAGGACCCTGAATTTTTTTATTATTAATAAAACCAGAGGTAAGAGTAATTTATGTTTTAACTTGAGATGCAAGGGACAGTCCAGTAAGATAGGCTAGAAATCCAGGTTATGAAACATAACCTGTTCTATAAATAACAACTTTTATCCTGTATTTATGCATAATAAAACTAGAAAATGTGAATCGAGCAATTAATATGTAAACGATGGAATTAGCTCCTGCAATAAATTCGGACAATATTGGCAATATCTTACACAACAAATGACATGCACACAAATAGGACAGTTTTTATGCTGGTAATTTGGCATTGTTTTCAGTTAACAATAAGAATCAAAGCCTTTTTAATTATCTTTAACTTAATATGCATATAGGTTGATTATATAAAAGAAGCAACATTTTGGAGCTACCCAAATAGTTGATAAAACTTCGCAGTTTCCAAAAGAAATAAACACAAGCACATACAATTTTTGTTAAGCTTCTAAATTATCCTAAGAATAAGAATCGGTCGAAATACAAAAGCTAGGAGAGAAATTAATAAATAAGCTTGGAAAAATAGTTGTATCTTGCTTGGCACTAGGGAAATAAGTAAATGCCTCCACATTTTATTAAGACGTCAAAAAAGTCTGATAAATGATCCAAACTAGCTCATGACAAAAACACACACGTGAATAAAAATCTGATAAAGAAGATACTCATGCATATGAGAAAAGAGTGTAGGTGTGATAACCTCGGGATCTTGTTCAATCATGTGTGCTGCCCTTTTACTGAGATTTAATGCAGCATGATACATATCATTGACGATATGAGTCAAAAGCTTTCTTTTATTCACTTCCCATAAGAAATAAGTAAGCTGCTTCACACCAGTCGTAACCACTCTCTGCAAGGAACATAAAGATGTAAAAAACTGCCAACCTCTGAAAATCAAGAACTATAAATAATGCTGACGATACAAGACACCGTGCTTTTGCTAAAGAAAGCACTTGAGCGAAAAGTATAATCATTTGTAATATAGTTTGCTAAATACCTGCTAACATGGTTCTCGAATGGTGTGAGAGCAACGGTTTCAAGGTGTCATGAATTCAAGCCTAACCTTGCAATTTAAATCATACTTCTTTACTCCTGTTTATTTTGCCTTCCTAAACGAGTTAAGTTTATGCTAGAGCCAATAGAACATAGGTTATATGCAAGAACTCTTCCAAAACTCCTTTCTAGCTTCACTAGAGCTTTGATCTTTCTTGGCTTAAGGGTTTAGAGGATTGAGAGGAGAGAAATGGTGAAAATTTCTCAGAGTTAGGGGCTGTTAAGTGGCCGGCCAAGAGGAGGTGAAGGAGAGAGGGAGTTGGGGAAATTTCTCTTGAAAATGAAAATGAAAGAGAGAGAGAGAAGGTTGAGTGTTATATACTCTAGTCCATGTGGAGAGGAATCTTGCAATATGGCAAATTGTAGGGGCTTTTGTGCAATTTTCCCCTTCCACTCATGGCTGCCCAAATTATTTCGATATGGTATGTATGTTGTTTTTAAAAATTTTTGTCATTTTGGTTTAACTTTAATCAAGGTTTAAGTCTTGGATGATTAGGGTTCTCATGCTAGGGTTAATATGCATACGATAACATAACTAAGGAGAACTTTAATGAGAACATGATCACCATTTATTCTCATGACATTAGAAGATGTGAATGGAATTTGCAGATATAGGGGGTGATATCGGTAACAGTATCTGAGTATCAAAAAGGATATGGAATATTACAGTTATCTAGTGGAATCTAATCTAATTTCCTAGATATCTGTCCAGAATGTGCATACTCATATTTGTCCTCCGAAGAATCGTGAGGCCTCCGAGACGAAGCTGAATAGTTAACCAAAGTTTCGACGCCAATAGAACACAAAATTCATGTGAAGAATAGGAATTTCTGATGGGCCAAACATAAAGTGTGCGCCCTGGATGCATGAACTCGGTCTTAATGAACAAGTGAGCAAATAAACAGCATCAACAATAGAAGGTTAAGTGGTAGAATCATCCAAATGTTTAATTAATAAACTGAATCTTGGACCATAAAACGTTTTTCCAATCATATAACACAGGATAGGCAGTAGTCTGATAGAACACTTATTTTCCTCAAATGGTAAAACATCTAACCAAATTTAATGGCCAATTGCTTAAACCAATGCAAATAATCTCAAACAAAGTCACATGTCAATGCACTTCAAATGTGAGCAATAACCTGATTCCAATCTGTCTGCTAGATTACTGGATAGGGTTTTTTTGCATATATACCCCTCAAATCTTTCATATTTGCAAAATTACCCCCCAAATATTGATATTTGCAAAATTACTCTCCAATTCTTAAGACCGGGACTTTCTACGCCTCACTTACTCTTATGGAACATACCGAGTAGGGGTGGGCGTGGACCGGTTCGAACCGCGGGCCGAACCAGCCTAGCCCGCTTGGGTCAAAATCCGGCTTAGCCCACAGTGGGCCGGGCCCAACGCGGCCTGTGATATACCCGGGCTATGGGTCGGGCTAGATTCCACTCTAAACCCGTGGACAAAGTAGGCCCGGCCCACGCTCGACCCGACCCGTATCCGACTTGGTCTAGCTCGGCCCACCTTAGGTGATAGTTACATTTTAATATAATTTTAGTAGTAACTCAATTCAAAATTTTAACCTCCAGGTGTTTTGAGTTATCATTTTACTAGTAGTAGGGATTTTCTAAGCTTTACTTAGTATTTTGATGAATATTTGTAGTCATTTTGATTTACTGAAAACACTCAAATTATTGTGAATCTTTTATCTTTTGAGATAATTCCATCACCAATTGTAAATTTATAGGGTTTAGACTTTTCAGAAAGATAAAATACAAATTTTCTTCTTTAGACTATACATACTAATCTAGCAAAAAAATTGAATAAAAAATTGAACAGAAAAAGGAGTACGGGCCGACCTGCGACCCAAACCGCTATGGGCCTGATCGAACCCGGCCCGGCCTCATGAGGGTCGTGGGCGTGGTCGTTCGGCCGGCCCCATGCGTGCCGTGGGTAAGCCGGGTCGAGCCGCACGGACAAAGTCCTTAGAACGAGCCGCCAGGCGTCACGAACCCGAACGGGACCAAAACTGGCGGGCCGGTCGATGGGTTAGGCCCGACCCAACCCACGCTCACCCCTAATACCAGGTATATTCTTTAGAATTTTGTCAGCTTAGGTAAAACTTACTGTTGATGACTAATATACCCTTTCCTTAGGCTGGTGATGGGTGGAAGGGACAAAGCCCTAATGGATTTCTTTCCCATCTTCGTTCAAAACCCCATCGCGGCCTCCATCAATTCATAGATGACAACCATCTTTGAGACCAAGCCCTAAAGGAATGGAAACAGTAACATTAATCCTATCATCAACAATGTAGGGGTATAAAAACTCAAATCTCTTTCTAACATTTGCCTCTCCCCCTATGTTTTCTGGAAGCTAATTGCATCCATCTGTTTCTAACATTTTTTCTTTGTCCTTTCTTCTCTAACCCTTCATTCTCTCTGTCAAAATGTTTGGGTTGTGTGTCCCTTCTAATGAGTATGGGGGTGGAGGATTACAAAGGTCAAAAAGGCCCATCCAACTTTGGAAGACTAACAAATGTGGAGTATAAAAACTTAATATAAGAGATTTGGGGGGTAATTTTGCAAATGCCAAGATTTGGGAGCTAATTTTGCAAATAAGGAAGATTTGAGGGGTATACATGGAAAAACCCCTACTGGATAACCCAAGCAATGAGTAATCAAAAAACGATAAACACTCAAGACCAAGAGGATTGAAAAGAGAACGAATGAGAATCAACTGATTGAATGAATGGCAGGTTAAGTTTACAATTAATTTGCGATAATAAAGGTGTAATTCTGGTGTGAGAACAAGTATCCTTTGTAATAGAGGGCAATGCAAAATCCCCAAAAAATAAAAAGAACTGCTTAAGCCATAAGATAAAAGAACCCTATGTGACACAAAATAAACTGTGGTCAAAATGTAGAAAGAAAAACTCAAGAGAGCTTCCTCATAAGCAAAAGAGGGCTCTCTCACAAATCAAACAGTAATCTCAATTAACAAAAAAATCCCCAAGCCAAGGACATAGAGTTTTCCTGAGACAATAAATCCTACAGTGAAAACGGCACAATTACAGGAGGGAGAAATCACTTGTAGTATATATAAATATTATACTTTAAATTTTTATACATGCGTTCATTATATATTCTTAAGAAACCAACAAACAATGAGAAAAAAATATTACACATGCCCAACCAAAAATCAATATAAGTAAGCCTGATGCAAGTTCCTGTCTTTTTCATTTGGCTTTTAATATGCAAAATAAAAACAAGAGCCAATTGTTACACATGAACCAAAACCTTCCCTAGCAGTGATTCAAGTTGATTTTGCAATCCAAACTTACACATTACCTGTCAATCATATTTAATTGTAGGATGTATACACTGACTTAAGATCTATATAAGATAATGGTGAATCCATCTTTACATTATATTGGAAAATTTTCAGAAGTAACAAAGAGCCAAATTTTTTCTTCATAAAAAATGAAAAACAAAATCTGAACATAAGCATGTGTTCTTTACCTCCACATCCAAGTACTCATCCTTCCAAAGCTTGTATAGAAGTATTTGATTTTCCTTCTTCTCAATAAAAGTTGTATCCGCAATCTATAAGATGAAATATATAAAAATTATTATAACGAGGCATAGAGAACGGCACTGCATAGTTCACATGTTATGGCATTGTCGAAAATAAAACATATGTCAATTTCATGGCATTATGACACGTATCTGACTAATAGTGAATTAGCAAACTAGACGAAAAGAGTTCTCTCAACCATCATAAGTTTATATGCACTATGCAGCTGTTGAACTTCATGCAGTTTGTATTGGTCTCTCATGCATGAGGGATAAATGACTACGAAAAGCAGGGGGGAATATATTCCATGCTCGCTAAACCATCTTAACCTTGCTTGGCAGGCAATATTGGCAGTGCATGCTGATACTGACACATGATACCCAACTGGATAAATATCAACATTACAGTAAGCATTGATGTTTGGGCACCTTGGTCCACAAATTACTTGACTGTTAAAAGAGCATCCTATTTCTCAGACCAAACAGGAATCCACTTCTTAGCTCATCAAATGGATCTACAGTTTGGCAGGAAAACTCACAGTAATTACGGATGTTTATCACATCACAGGACTTTAAACAATATTTTTTTGTTATTACTAGTGTTATGTAGAATTCTAGAGGGTGGAGTACTATCAAATAAAAAAGGGAGAAACAGGCATAGTGTTTATAGAGTCAAGTGGAAGTGCAGGTCAATTGATTAAATCAACCACCACTGCATCTATAACAGATAAACAATTGGGAGCGTAACTCTATGCAACCTGTCCTGGAAATCATAGGAAATTTTAACAACCAAAACTTCGGATGAAACACCAAAAAACAAAAGACAGTTCACCTGACATGATTTACCCTTTGTATGCCACATTCAAATAAACTATACACGCTTAGTTGGTACCATTTCGAAATGGGAAAATTTTCTGCCACAAATATGTCGAACTGAAATTTAACAAAACAAATAAGAAATTTTACTTTAGCAGAAAATTTTCAGGAAATCATTTGAAGAAAACATGGTTTAAATGTGTAAAAAATATATGGACACCAATATGAAATATTTCTTTTTATGATAATGGTAAAAGAGCCGTACTCCGGATAAAAGGCAAGGAATCTAGAAGAATTATATCATCTCTCGTGTCTCATATCTTCACATATCTCTCCAGGTTATTTAGCAGAAATCTGAATGGTTCATGTAACTGCTAGTTAAATATTCCTAAGCACTCACATTAGTTTCTTACCTTATCCCTCGTTTCCTGTCCCGTCATAAAATATGTTCATCCATCTAGTAAAGTAAACACAACTAGTGTAAACAACATTCGATTCTTGCAAGACTCCAATAAATTGACACCCATGATTTCAAAACCACCTTCTATACAGAACAAGTGATTACCATATCTGTTTCTTTTTTTCCACCGTCCTTCACCAGTAACCTGAGTATCCTATATGCTTCTTTTCCATATCTTCTCAAAACAAGGGACTCAACCTTTTGATGTAGAAAAAGGAAGTGTCAGTATGCAGGTTAGAACATTTCTTATATAGTAAAAATGCTTGTAACTAAGTACCTCATCATTTCGACAAATTTCTATAACTCCTTTCAGATCTACACCAGGAATTGCATAAAGATCAACATGTCAAACACCAAGGACCAGGAAGCAATTAGCTAAAGTTATTCTTGCAGAAGGGGAGGCCAAAAGTAGCCTTAAAAGGAAAAAGAAGAAGAAAAAAAGTTACCGATAGTATATAATGCCCCTGTATCCTCAGTACATAGGTGGCATCCAAGTTGGTCAAGGATTATTTTTAATTGTTCCAATGCCATTGCCTTTCCTCCAGGCTTTCCTCTTACCCCTTCTAAGATTGCATCCATGGTTGCTGTGACTACAAGTTAATAAAGCCACATTCAAATGTCAAGGGAAAAGAAAACAAGTTACTAAACATATGGTTGAAGAATATTTTTTTTCTAACAAAAACATGAGCAGGTCTTGGCAACCAGGATCATGCATAACACCAAGGCACCTGTCTAACTGGAGTAACATCTAGGCAGCTGCCCAGGCCATTTTTACAGCAGAACAACTTCTAATTCTCTTGCTAGTATTTAACACCTAGGCACCTGTGAGAAAACATTACTAAACTACAAGCATTTCTAGTTCTGTTTCGAGCAACATTGAGCAAGAAACAGAGGAGTAATGAACTTAAATATCAGTAATTCCTAGCTCAAATTTAAAGAGAAATTAATAAAAAGACCTACTAAATCTCATGCAGGAAGATAACGATACACTCTAAGTGTTAATGATATATATAATTTTCAGTAAGAACATTAAAGGTAATGGGTATGATGGACTGTAAGCCATAAGATCAGAAAAACACTTAGTAAGATAAGGAATCACACTTCAGACGCTTCTCCCTCCCACTCAAGGGACTCATAGAAAAAGAGCAACTCTTGGGAAACTAGTCTCATAAATCAGTTACCACTCTAGGAAGATTTATCCATCAATCACCCAAAACATTTACCTGAGCCCCTGCAACCAGTGTCCTCACTCCTCTATCCTCAATTTAGCAATTAATAAAGAATAAACAAAACAATTGATGCCGATATGACTGGATAAAAAGTATCCTAGCTGTGATGGAATTGTTTAAGGTATGGTATGCGTCCTCTGAAAGGAGATGCCTCGTCACTCATCATTTCAGGCAATTCAAGTTGAGAGAGCTATGAATCATGAAACAATATGCAAGTGATAAACAGGACAATGACCAAAAAGTAACACGGAACATGGTATGGTCAACAAGAGAAAAGTACTTCTACGGTATACAATACATTAATATAATAAAGGAGGGGAACAGACCCTCCATAACAGTTTCAATATGTATGGCACTCAGACCGAAGCCTGAAATAAAAGTAAGCCAAAGCACACTAAAAAAAATCAAGTAATTAGGTTCCTTTAAAAAAAATTTGTCAGCAAGATTTTCATCAACTACCTGACGTCATTTCTTCAATTTCTATCTTTTAATTCTTATATTAAAATGCAAATATAAATTATATAGAGCACTTGAGGTAACATTATGAAATTGAAAAGGGAAGAAAAGAAAATGAATCAACATGGTGTATGACTTCTACGGTGAAAAAAAAAAAGAACTGAGACAAATCAAGATAAAACAGAATAGACAGGAAATCAACATCCTTCGTCCCGAAACAAATTTTGAGTTCTGAAGCTGCATCAGTATAAATTACAATCAAGGTTAGCAGTAACCAACAAATATCCGTAAAGCCCCCACCCAAAAAAAAAAGTGGGAGGGGGGGTGGATATATGGCTGAAGCATGTTTATTTGCTTAGTTTATATTTGACATACTTAGGATATTGCTGAGACATATTTCTCCATCTTCTGCATCAGCCTGCCAGCAAAGATGTTGCTTAAATTTGATATCGAAACAAGCTGTGCTTAACATAGTTAGGTTTATCCAAATTCCTCTAGACATCAACCCAATGCCATGGGCATGGGGATGCATATATAAGGATGATGCTGATGATGATGGTAATAATAATAAAACAATAACAGCAAATGTTGATGTGTTCCTAGATATTCTTATGTACTAGAACAATACAATACCAACTAGTTATTTAGCAAGCATGAAACCGTATGCATTCTGTGGATCGAATGTTACCAGAACTTTTTTCTGTAGCTTTCTGATTACAATTGGACTCTATCATTGCCTCTAAAATTACGGCAGCATCAACACCCAACCTTGAACGTATGTTTTCTACACAAGCCTAAGACGCAGAAAAGAACAGTGAGTTAGTATACAAGTACAGGAATGATAAATGAAATGCCCAAAACTTGCAAAATAGATTGTACAGGTATTATGGCCTAAAAGTGATACTTTGTGCTTCCTTAACCGACGATGTTAAAAAACTTTTAAAATGTTATTTTTAACTGAAATCAAATAAACAGTGACTAAACAGGCAGAAATGTAAGATTCATGCAGGGTGAAAGTTAAATGTACAAATAGCTAGTACATAGAACCTTGAAAGAGTTTTCTATTATAAGCTTGTCTAACATTAATCAGAAGGCTAATAAAGGGGGAACAATTAAGTGAATCATCTCAGCTGTGACTTCCTTTTCAACTGGGTCTAACAATTAAGTGAATCATCTATTATAAGCTTGTCTAACATTAATCAGAAGGCTAATAAAGGGGGAACAATTAAGTGAATCATCTCAGCAGTGACTTCCTTTTCAACTGGGTCAGTGAGAGCACTAAGTACTGGGGGCTGGAAATTTATGTCTTCCGTTCATATCTTCTATTATTTAGTCCCTATTTATATCTATTGATAATTTGCCTGCATCTTTTTATATCTATTCTATTTACATTCATTAAAATTCAACACATATACCCATATGTAGAAACCATGTTAACAACACCAATGTTTATTCTGCAGATCAAAGTCATCTCCATCTATTGCATACTACCCACAAGGATGCAACAATTGCTCAAAATCCAACCGCAGATATCAAATCCATATAAACAACCACATATATACATCATTTTATCTTCTACTACATATCAGCTGTTGTAGATAGCACACGTTCAGATAATCCAAAGAAGAGGCTGAAGTGAAGCATGACAATACACCTGGCCATGGCAATATGGTGATAGGAATTGAAAGTGACATTGCATTAGTTTCTATACATGAAATTTGGTGGAACGAAGAATTATTATTAAGGACAGTCTTGATCTAGGAAGGAGTCTCTCATGTGCTAAGTGAAAGACAAATCAACTCAAGCTTGATTTTGTATTGGATTAAAGTTTGATCTCCAAGCAAAAAAAATTACATTGTAATCTACTCCTTCAACTAAAATTTTTTCCCTCTCTCCGTGGACATAGGCAACTTGCCGAACCAAGTACATCTTGTGCGTGGTTATTTGGAATTATTATTTTTTTGTTTGTTTGTTTGTCATCAAAGCGGCTCTGTTGCACAAAGTGAACTCCTATATCAGCTGTGACTTCTGTAATCTGAAATAAAATGAAATCATAAGATGGGACACATTCATCTCTTTTTCTACATATATTTTCGTCACTCTTCATGACAGCACCACATCTGTAACCAGCTATTTTAGATAAGAAATTTTTCCTTACTTCTAACAGAGGAGAGGAGAGAAGAAATGATCTCTTTCTCTCTCATAAAACAAGAGAACACGCAGGAAAAGAAGAAATGAAGAACATTCCTCTAAAAGGACGGATATTACAATTTAAAGGCTCATAATACCATGCTGGATTCACAGGAATGAAATTTGATTATGATCAGTGTCATCAGCAATCAAGATATTGATTATTGAGGTTTCAGGGAGACATTGCAAGGAGTCTATATCATGTCTAAATTCAAGTGCTGTGAGAACGAATCCTAGCATCTATATCTCTTCCTTCAAATTTTCTTGATTGAAAAGAACACCTCTCCATAAAAAGAGGTATATTTGAAACAAGTGTTGTCACAGGTCCCAGCGGTGATCATGGGTGCAGTCAGTGGTGTAGTCCTACATGAGTCATGAGGTCATGGTAAAGAACATGACTGTACTTGGGAGACATAATTATACTACTTGCAATTGTCAGGACCTTAACAAGCCAAATCAAGTGCATCAAATTGTTTATTCCATAACACATGTCATTTCTTCTGTTCCACAAGATTGAGCTAAACAAACTCTTTCTAGTACTTCTATCTTTGGTCACTTTACACAAAGGATCTGTTCCTCTAATTTATAAAGTGCACCATCTGCCTTCCTCAGATGTAGGTAGCTCGTTTAGATATCATAGCATGCATTACTAATTCATAATTTACTTAAAGGGATAATTGAGTAACAAATCTCCATTCTTACGACTTGTAAATCTTCAATATACCTTTCATAGGACTCTGGGCTGATGGATGTTCCTGTGCCATCTCTGGCAATATTATTACCAGCATTGTCACATTATCCACATTAGTCTAACTCTTTTTTACCGATCACTGCTTATGTCTTTGTAAATAGTAAACATAAAGGTATGAGTATTAAATCAGCCAACTAACTCATTGGTTGGTTAAAAGCCAAGCCAAAAACTTCCTCAAAAGACTATGTAACAGACATTAATAAGAAAATAAAATCAATCCTTGGACAAACAGGGCTTTACATTGGGCATTATGAAACCACAAATACCGTATATTAGCATATTCTTGTAACAACATATTTATGCTCATATAGCAGAGATCAGATCCATTGTGACTTTAAGTATTACATAATCAGCCTCTAAAGAATATAATAAATAATTAAACAGGCGATCACTTGCACATGGAACTACAATTTGACAAATGCATGTAAAGAATGACCGAAGCAGCTGTACAAGTATATATGTTCATTTCTATAACATGTTTAAGAGCATTTATCTCGCTACTTGCTACATACAAGACTGTCACATGTTGTTTGCTAAATAGGTAGACTTTAATTTTTGGAAACAAAATGCAATGACATAAAATATCATCATCATGCATAGGGACGGCCTATCATCATCATGCATAGGGACGGCCTTTCTCAAATTATTATCGGTTCAAATCATGTTCTAACCATTAAAACTTTTCCCTTGGTCATTATCGTTATCGGCCTTTC
This sequence comes from Asparagus setaceus, assembly GCA_012295165.1. Taxonomy (NCBI): domain Eukaryota; kingdom Viridiplantae; phylum Streptophyta; class Magnoliopsida; order Asparagales; family Asparagaceae; genus Asparagus; species Asparagus setaceus. The sequence continues at coordinate 52,231,713 of CM022705.1, read as the reverse complement.
AGCGTCAAATGGGGTTGGCTATGGAACATAAGACCTCGTGAAAGATTTGAAAAAATTTCACAATTGACTGTCAACATGATGTCAACCCTCTCTACCAGAAATTCCTTGTCATAGAAACTGTTGACAGTGGAGGAACTTTCCTTAATCCCAAGGGACGGGTTAACATACTACAAATTTTCACAAACAGAGAAATATGTCCAAAAAAGCAGAAAGATGACAGAACTATCAATTATGACTCACAGCAAGGCCTTCTCCATTATCATTGAAAAATATTGATACAGAAATAAGATAGCTACTAATCACATTTAAATTTTCTGGTAGTCCATTTACTGTCATTTCATCATATAACTCAGAAGATAGCAGAAATAGGACATGACGTGACAGTTTCACAAATATTCGAGGGCATCTTTGGTCAAAGAGCATGTGGCCATTGTAAGATATAAACATCTGATAACAATCTAATTCAAAAGAGATTTGAAATGCCAAACAAGAAGTAGGGACAAGATGATGGTTTGCTGAAGTTCACACATCATAACTTGCGTAGTTCATGGCAAGAATTTACGGGAAACCAGGTAACAGGAATTTGGAACATGGGGAAAGTTTAAAAGCATCAGACTAACTTCAAAAAGATCCATAATCTAAATGCATATGAAATTCCAAGCTAATACACCTTCAATTTATACTGAAAAAAAATCTGATGATAAAATTAAGGTTGTTTCAGATCATATACCTTCTTTTTAAGGCAATGCACGAACTTCTCAAAATTTGCCCGCCAAAGAATTTCGGTCTCAGTGATTGTAGCTTGGACATCACTGTCAACCTCTATCTCACGTTTACGCTGTTAACAATAATAACAATTTATGAGTAGAAAGTCAGTAACCCATCTTTGTATATATGTCTAAGAACCACAATAACGAATTTGAACAACAGAATATTGAAATATAAATTGAATAGTCTTTAGACGCTTGAGGGGTATATGACCAATTTTTTTGGAAGTATTGAAAGCAAAAATCTTGAAGGCCAAGAGCTAGAAAAGATGACTTTTAAACCAAAGTGTAATCACTCATCACAGCAGTGAGATGATAAGCATGTTCTTTGCAGAAACATAGCAGTATTGTTAAAGTGGAGAAATGCTTTGGGTGTACCAAGTGGATGTAGGATACCCACATAAATGTAGGGGATTTTTATATGAAAGCTATGTGACAAAAGATGCTTTATCTATCAAGAAACAACAACAACAAAGTCTTTATCCCAAATTTTTGGGGTCGGCTACATGAATCCAGCTCTTCCATTCATTTCGGTTGAGGACTATCTCCTCCACTAAGTTGGTTTGAGAATTACCAAAAGTTTGAGTTGAAACTTGCAACATACTCAACGATAGCGTAAGAAAGTTAGTGTCCAGCTTCAAATGAGGATAAAATGAGGGAGATGCACTCTAGATGGCTTGGACACGGGCGATGGGGTCAGACAACGTGCAAATTAAGAGCAATGGTTGGATAGTCTTTTATAGAGGGACACAAACAAAGGGTAGACCTACACAAATCAAACCAGGCAGCAAAAGACGGAAATGGTAGTAGTTAACACAGATGACAGGCCGTGATAGAGATGAAAGGAGAAAACATTCATGTAGCCAAAATCCAAATCTTGGGATAAAAAACTTCTAGTTGTTTACGTTATGACAAATCAAAAGCACTTGAGCCAAAGTATAAGTTAGAACAGAACTAGGTCTTAGATCTGATAGGCAATGTATCGTAATGGATGCAAGTACTGGTTGAACATCTCTTCCCAGAACAAAAGGAAAAAAAAAGGTAGATTTCAACAAGGAATTTACAGCCATAGGCAAGGAAAAAGTATAGGCAATACAATGAAACTTTTCTTGGAAGAAAAGAACCTAAACTCTTTTGGGGAATCCTAATCCCCATAACAAATTAGAACCGCGAATTATTATACCTGTTTCATTAGGACAGGAAGATAAAACACCTACTAAGGGTGGCTTTGCATGATCACTGAACAAGATTGTAATAGCATCATTACTCTGATATCAATCAACAGATTGATTTTTACATTTTCATTTTTGCTGCCAGAACTTTTTACATAGGATAGCTACTCCAACCGCAAGAAAAAAGAAAAACAAATGGATTGAAAGGAAACCCAGTGCACATACAAGATAACAAATAATGGCAGCTTAATATCAAAATAGTAACATTATCAGAAGCCATGGGAGTCATGCAAATGCAGATAGGCTGGGATCAAACTTCATATATTCTTCCTTTGATAATGATGAACAAGAGGAACATAAAAGCATCCAAAGATAGGAGAAATTACAGTACGTGGATAAGTCTGCTAAAAATTACTACTGACAGACCAGCCAACTCATTTCCAAAACCAAGAAAGTGAGCTTTTCTGCTAACGCAAATAACTGGTGAAGTTTCATTTAGAAAACAGAAGCAAAAAAGGCAGCCTATATACAATGACTGCTGGCAAGGAAGGTGGTGGGAGTTTAGAAAGCTTATGGCCTCCGCACTCCTTGTACAGGGTGAACGGGGACATTTTTACACCAATAAGTCCAGGATTCAAGAGGTGAATACAGCCGTTTCAATAAAAATATAACTTGCAAATAAGAACTTGCACCATAATGCTTCAGGCAATAATCCAGTGATATAATAACTTGCATTGGAAATAAACCAGTGATATATTATTCAAACCTATCAGATAGATAAAAGGAAAGGTTGCTATATGGCTGTTAATTGATAGACTGCAACAGAAACCCAAGAGAAGAAGGAAAAAAAATGAAAACATTTAAATAGTAAGAGAACAGCTTGAACAGCTCCAGGGAAGAAAAGTTTAAGCAACCAAAAATACCAACCTTATTGCCAACTGATACACTAGGAGAATGCTCCGATAACTTTTCATCTTTTTCTTCTACACCGGCATTTGTCGCCGGAGAAATTCCAGAAAATCTCTCAATATCTGAGAGAGATGCGGCCAGGATTGCTTGTTCTTCAATAGTTGGAATCTCTACACTAGACTGTAAAAAAATACGCCAAATATATTAGCACCTGAACTCCTATCCACCATATGAACATCATGTCAAGACTAACTAGCAGAAAACGGCTATAAAAGCCCCTAACTTGTCGAACACGCGTTTGAAACTGAAAAACGAGCAAAGACGACGTACATTTGTGTTCTGTACATAATTTAGTAAGACTTAAATAATTTGTGCAGAAGCAATTTTAAAACCACTGATGTCTCTATATACAAAACATAGATCGTAAAAAGTAAGATCTATAATAAAAGTAATGAGGCATCAATATTAGGCAAGTTTAAAACATGGAAAATGAAAGTGCTAATTCAGTGCTTGTGTGTAGCCAAAAGATGTCTTATTATATGTTGAAAAATGATGTGGAGAAACATAATTAGTGGACATGCACATCTACATTTTAACAACACCTGTAATGTTGGAACTTTTAAAGTAACAACAGTCTAACTTGATAAGCAATTACTGAAACCGTACTTCGTGGACAGGAAAACAGAATTATGATTTATATAACTCATCATGTTTCGACGGAATGTTTTAGATTCTAGAGTTGTGGATATTCTCATCAGAGTAATAATTTAGTGTTAGAACCAAATGAGGAAAAAAAACAAAACAAAAAGAAAATCATGCTATGTTTACCTTACTGCCTCTCCTTCCTGGTTTAGTTTCAGGAGTTGGTGCAATGAAGGGATCAGCCCTTGGACAACGCTCAATGTAATGTGATTGTACCAGTTCGTTGAAGTTTGTACGAACACAATCCTGCGTTGCTGCAAAGTATCAAGAAGAGTTTTATGCGACAACTAGGCGGAGTTTGGTTCACCCTTTTTTATAGAAAACTAGTGGAAGCCACTCTGACAAGGGCAAAGTGGTAAATGAAACTTTCCAGAGGATTCCTAAAACTTTGTTTCACATGGTTTTTACAGAATGTTGTTTCTATAAAGCAGAGAAAAGGGGTGTATTTTGTAGAAACCCAACTTCCCTTGTTTTGGGTGGAAATTGGATAGAAATCTGACATGTTGGTACTATATTCCACTAAAAAATCTCGCACCTCATATTTTCCCCCTTTCCAGCTTTTCTTGCGGGAGAGATCAAACCTAAAGTCACCGCCAACCCATTTTCCTCTTCTTCGTTCGCGCCTCTCCAAAAATCCCTACTCCTAATGGACCACCTCCACACTACATTAAACTATTTTGGGTTCCAATAGTGATGGATGACGGCTAGATCCATGAAATTTCTGAGAGTGGGGGTTTGTGGGTTTCTTGCCGTCGGATTTGGATTTTATGGATTTCTTGCTAAAGAAACTGAATTCCCTCTGTTGAAGTTGTTTGACGGTGATTTTTGGATTTCTTGCTGTCAGATTTGGATTTTTTTGATAGCCTCCTTTATACTACTACTTATTCGGATCCGTCGATTATTGCAAACTAAGGTTTTTGCTCTGTTTATGATGATATTTTGGTTCATTTCACTCTTGTTCATTTCACTCAGTTATCCAAATGCTTACTTCTATATTTGGCTGCTAATGGAGCTAGCTTATATGAGCATTTACTAGATATAATGCTTCGTCTATGATGATATTTTGGTTCATGATGCATAATTCTGTCTGCTTGGTTGAAGGTTTTAGCACATTGTGTTGACTGTGATATGTTTTAAAATGCCCATCTTGAGCTAATTGTGCTACGTTTATCTGCATGCTTTTGCTTTTCTAAACAAGGAGTTTGATTGTGTTATATGTATGAAATTTATGTGCATGGAAATTTATGGCAATTCACGGTTTTTGATGGCTGCTTTTTGTATGCTCCACCAAATTTTGCAAATGCAGCATGCCAAATTTAAACACTTATTTTGGGAGTTTCCTTTTAATTGATGATTTTCAAGTCATTTAAAAAATCAGGCAATGATGATTGTATACATTTGACAGTACAATCTAAATTTTAATTGCATTGTTTATGTGAGGTAATCCATGACAAGATTGCAATCTACATTGCTTTTGCAACGTTTAGATGAGGCCCCGTTATGTGATTACAATCTACATTGCGATTGCACTAATTAGATGAGGCATCAATCTTGATAAAATGACCAAAAGTTGAGCTCTATTATTTTGCACTAATTTTGTCCTCATGCGAGTGGTAACCTCACAAAAGGTAACGGAATGCTACTTTTCTAGAAATGTTCCTTGTTCATCCAAACTAAAGAATAGAAAAATAAGCTTTAGTTAAACTTTTATATTCCCATTTTTTCCTTTTGAACCAAACTAAAGAATAGGAAACAAAGTTGTTTACACTATATTTCTAAATCAAAACAAACAAAAAAAAAATGGTTTCCCTAGAAATACATGGAAACCATTTAAAACACTATTTTATCACCCTTTTCCTATTCTTATTATTTTAGGAAATGAACCAAACAGCCGCTTAAAGTAAACAAGATATATTGCACCAGGTTCTGTTTTTATGAAAAACTTTAGCATTTGATAAAGCCCCATACATTTGCATATTTTGGAATTCCCTTCTTGCAATAGACTGAGCGTGTTAACGTGCTAGCCTCCTTTGAACAACCCTTACTCTACTAAGTTGATTGAAAGTTCCACTTTGAACAACCTACTTAAGACCGAATTGATGGAAATTTATTTCGGGGCTGATGGAAGCATCAACAGCTTATAGCATCTTCTTAGGAGCAAATCCACAACTTTCATCAATCATGCAAAACAGCAGAGACAACTTGCAAAAAAAAAATTGTGAGCGTAATTTGGACATGCAATCACAGCTTTGAAGGGACTGTGCAGATTGAAACGCAAAAATAGTTCCCCTCCATATGAACAATCAAACTGTTGCAACCCTAAATTCTTAAAGTAATCCTAAAAACGTATCTGAATTGCTATACATCGATCCCCTCCACTGGGAAGGAATATTGCATCATGTTCAGTTACTTGACTATAAAATCCATGTTCAATAAAATAATTTAAAAAATACCAATACTTTCTTTACCCCAGTAATATACTATAATATGTGACCAGTTTTTTGTTTGTTAGTTATGTTCTCAAAAAAAGGGCTAATAAGCTATATGAATATCTGAGTATACCAAAAGCCAGGTTCTCCTTTTGAATATCATAAGTTTCCACCACATTATCAATAGAACAGTTACTTAGTATACTTACTGAAATATGGTTTATTATTAAGAGAAATATATGGAAAATCACCCTAAAGTTTGTAAAAGTGAAAAAAAAATATCCAGAAGTTTTGGAACTTAACACTTTCACCCATAGAAGTCAGGAATGTGGGATGCAATAGCAAACCGCGACCTAAGTTCTATCGTCCCAGATCCACAGTGGAACACGGCCCGATTCACCAACTATAGCGACCCGATTTCAAATTCAAATCAATTAAATTTTTGAAAAAAAATCCTCTTCAGAAAGAATAAAGAACAAAGAGTGAGAAATTAAGCAAATAAAGGATGTACACCTTAATTGCAACATGATTCTGAAAGTTATTTTACCATTACTGATATCAACTAGCATACTTCTTAAACTTGACTCTTGCAAAAGCTCTGATCCTACATTTAAGAACTGAATCTAAAACGTACCACGTTTCCCGACACATTGTATAAGCCTACTCGTATCCGATTCCTAATGAGTTGCATACCACACTCCCATACCCGTCCTGTGAACCGGAACGAACTAGGTTCCATGCAACTATGCTTTCACCCCCTCCATTGATTTTTCCATCAAACGAGGCCACATGAGTTCATGTGACTCATCTAATGACAACAATAGCCTTGAAGAGAATAAACATTATTCTCACAAGAGTTAGGGGCATTCTCTTCAAGGGCATTTTTGTCATTAAATGAGTCATGATATCCATGTTGACTAGTTTGAGGGAAATTCAAAGAAGGGGATTGAAGTGTTAGTTTTAAAATTTAAACCTTTGGGGGGATTTCTGTCACTTATACAAACCATGGGGATTTTTTGTGTTCTTCCATATTCTTAATGATTTTCAAATCTCTAAATCGCTCCACTTAATCAACATAAAACTTTAGGGATTTAACTGGTGCTAGAGGAGGATTTGCTGAAGCTCGGAGGAGGAGCAGGAGGTGTTCATAGTCAGTGGAGGAGGTCGGAGGTCGGAAGATATGGAGGCAATAGCGGAGGAAATCACGACCAAGGCCTAAGAGGTGCAGTCTGCGTAGAGGCCCATGCTTTGCTAGATGCTCCCAAGACTTAGGCGAGTGGAGTAGGTACCGCTTAGGCCTAGGCTGGCGCCTCAACTATTTTTGAAAACATTGACATTATTTTTAGCAATTCTCACATTTTCGTTAATCCTCAAGCCAGCAGAAAATTCTTTAGCTCCACAAGGATTAAAGCGAACCACATCATCGGGTTCATGAGAAACTTTAACTTTATTTTATGGATATATTGGATCTTTGGTATTTACTCTATTGTCCTTTATCACTTTAGATTTGGATGTGGGAAAATACTTCATCGAGTATAAAACAATCCATAATACTTTTTTAAAACATTGCAGTACCTAGCTTAAACATTTTACCTTCTTTATTGCCATCCATGAACTTCCTAATAAAATATGACAATATCCATCATTATATTGCAACAAACTTCTTCGAAATAAAATTTTCCTATTGATAAATATATCTTAGACGGATGAGGTACCTCAGTTTCATTAGCATCAAATAAAGAGAAGATATGGCTTTGTACGAGTCTACAGGTATCAACTTATCCATAATACATAATATACTAGATTTTTCACAGATTCTCATGTCAAATATTTTAACTTGTCCACCAGAAATTGCGCCTTGCTCAAAGTTCAAACTTTTCTATAACTCATCTCTTGCAAGTACTTTCCACCATTGTGGTCACTAATGTTGCCCCTACTTCAATCATTATTTTCTGGCTTAATGCCAATTTACACAGAAGAAAAGACTACAAACTGAAACCTCATAAGATTGAAAACCGAAGCAAACCAAGCTGTTAAACCTAAAAAAAATCTAGACCCCTTAATCCTGAATGCAAATATATTAATGAAACTATGGAACGATGATAAATTAACTTTAACAGATGATAAATTAACTTTCTACAGGAAAAAAAACTTTCCACTCTTAAAGTAGAAACAAGAAGATACAGACCCACATACAGAAAATAAAAAATGACTCCTAATCTAACTAAATAAATGTGATATTAGACAGAACTCTAACCCAACTCATATTCTAAGGGAAAAAGTATCCTAGACCTATCCAAACTGTCTGTTATCCATCATTCACACAACTCTGGTGCTCCCATTAGGGATTCAGGGTTCTATTAAAAACTAGAGACAGATCCAGGCAGAGGCTGAAATTTCAAATTCGTATGCAAAGTTCTTTTCTTATTAGACTCATTGTCTCATGGTTGAAATTCATTGAGAGATGATATATTATCTCAGACCACCATAGGAACCCTTCTCTTTAGCTTCATATTGATGTCTAGTAGTAGTAGGTGACATGCAGTCAATCCACAGATTTCCACATTTAATAACCCATTATTTCTAAAGTGAAGTTGTAGGCCTGGTCTGAAAGAAATGTTCAACACAACATAGGCCAACGAGTTTATCATGTCTCTTCTAACACTTTGTGGATCGGAACTTTGTCCTAAGTACATCCCAGAAAGATTTACTTTTGTTGTGCTCAGAGGTCAGTGGCTAAACATTTGATCCATCCAAGATGGATCCAAAAATAGAATTCCTACTTAGCGCAGAAGGTACAGAAACTCATGATCATATCTCATTCCATCGTTGGCATACCTTTTGATTTCTGTAATCATCTTTCTTTTCTTTTTTTTTAATGAAGAGTTGAGTTGCATAGCTGGTACTTCATTCTATGAATTTTTTTGTCTCCTATGGGATCTCATGACCAGCTATGCATATAAGTACTCACTGAGGAGTGTCATAATTTGCTTTGCAGTTTTCTTCAGTTAATAGGATGTGGATTGTTAGTGCTGGCCTAGCTCGCTAGGTAGAGTGGGATTCGATAACTGGAAGGTGACCACCCAAGGATCATGGTATGGTTAACAAAAAAAAAGGGATTTGGGGCTCATCTGCATTGGCGTAAACTAGAATTCATTTCCAAGTTTCTGACATCTTGAGTTGTATGTTTAAGATACTAAAGATTGCCATTTTATGTTTTTTAACTTGTGCTCATTTCTTGTCGATATCTATACATATCCTCTGTCTTAAATAATGAGTCTAATATTTGTGCCAAAAAACGTAAGTAATTCAAGGGTTGATGACTATTGAAATTGACAGGATCTTTTGAGAATCCAAATAGATAAAGATATTGTTCTAAGAAATCCCCAACTCACATGGAAGGGAGAAATTATTTATACCTTCAGGTTGCTTTGAAGTTGCTCTAAGCACAAGTTGGTCAAAAGTAAGCCTGCCATGTTGAAGTAAACCCTCGAGAAGAGCTTCACACTGCAAAAAATGCAAAATATACTTGTAAATAACAAGAAAGAAAAACATGTGGAACTTGGTTGCTCATCATAGTCACTTCACTGTTAGAAATACTAAAGTCTAGTCTAAATCATAGCAAAACGTTACAAATAAACAACTGAAAGCCTGCAATGAAGGGAGTCTTTATTCACGTCAAAAATTTGTTGGTATAGTCAATTTCTAGATATGAAGAGATTCGAGAAACTGAACTAAATTAAAAAGGGGAGAAAAACGCCTCTCAGAGGGCAGAAGCCCAGACAAGTTAGGCCATCGAATCTTCTACAAGATCCATAAGCCTGAAATGATTCTTTCAATCTGTAATATTCATTGGGAGTGTATTTTCAAAACAGTCTTCTAACTAGTGGCTCGAAAAGCATACATGTGGTCATTATTTTAAAAGAAAATAATCATGCATTTTACTTATATGAATGCTCAAAATATATTCAGAAAGCTTCAAGGTTTTTTGGCAAATTTAAGAATATATTAACGAGATTCAGAGATAAATAAAAGGCATGCATGTTCTGAGTTGTTCACAACAATGAGCATAATTACATTGGTCATGAAAATATTCAGTAACCATATTTGTTGGAAAAATACACCATAACCTATAATCAACCAAAATATCAAAACCCCAGCATAATATAATAATACTAACCTTTGGACCAAGGTCATTTCTCACAATAGCCAAGAACTTCGCAAACCTCAACCGATGAAGAACATTATCAAACAGAATCATATACTTAGTCTGAAGCTTCAGCAACCCTCCAGGTCCACCTGCGCGAAACATGCATAAAAAATTAAAATCAAAATAATAACTACGCGTAAATGGATTCATTAAAAAAATTAAAAAAATTTAAAAACCTAGTTTAGGAACAGAGAAGGCCTGGACGCAGTTGTGCTGGATGAGGACAAGGAGGGATTTCTTGACGAGGAGGCTGTTCCTGTATTTATCGTCGGGGTCGAGCTCGGCGAAACGAACCAGTTCTTGAAACGGGAGGGATCCTCGATTGAGGAGGCACTCGCATACTTTCTGAAAGAGGAAATAAAATTGAATTGAGATCAAATAAGAGGGGCGAGAGAGAGAGAGAGAGAGAGGGAGGGTATTTACAGAGACGAGTTCGCCGAAGTGGGATTTGATAAGGAGGACGGCGAGTTGAATGCCGTGCCTTGCTACCATGATGGCTTCGAGTTCTCTTGTTGGGGTGGGGGGGTTCGGGGACGTGGGTATCAGAGAGTGCTCGGAAAGGGCTTCAAACGGGTCGGGTTGGGATTATTGGGTCGGGTTCTATGTTATGCATGCTGATTCGCTCTGTTGTTGCAACTCAAATTGTTGCGTCCAAGTCTAGTTGCAACTCAAATGTTGTTGCAACACTTTCACATTTGAGTAGGATACAACACCCTTATTTTTATCTTGTATGGGCGTTGCAACAATATTTTTATATTCGCAGCTACATCTAACCAAACACTCATAAAACAATAGTGTTCCAATTACATTAAGAGTCTTGCTTCGGTACTCTAAAATTAGGATTTTCGTTAATTTTTATTTAATTTTAATTAAAAGGGTAAGTATGTAATTTTCTCTACTATCTTCTCCTTCATGATTTCATACCCAAAAATTTAGCAATCTCGGTGGGCAAAAAAATATTGATGATGAAGAAGATAAAATTAGATTACCGACTGCTAATTTCCTGATTGCTAACCTTAAAGATAAACTAGTTGAGTTAGAGTTAATAGGGTTGTCTAAAGGGATCCACGGTTCCAAGGAAAAAGTTAGAATAAAAAAATGTAACAATGCTACAGCATCGAAGACGGAAGAACAAATGATATCGACGAATTCAAGCGCGACTAGAGGAGCTCATCGACGGACAGCCGCAAAAACTCCATGGCCATTTCTCCTCAAGCAGATCCATCATGGCTGGCGATGAGGAGGATGAGAGTCCTCCACCTCTTCCATTGAGCGTCGAGGTCGCACTCACCAAGAGCGATGAGGTCGTCCAGGTTGCACTCATCGTCAGATTGTGACCGATCGTCGGAGGAATTAATAGCCGATGAGAAAGAAGATAAATACTATATTTTGAAGTTACCCCTAAAAGTCAGATAAATAACAAAGTTGCCAGTGGAACTTCGGATAACTGATTGAGTGATTTATACGGAAATGAGTGAGCTATTATTTTGGTGACTATTTACTATATATGCCATCGTAACTCCCAAAAATTATTTTTGGGAGTACCGAAGCTGTCGGCTTACATTAATTCAAACATACCGATTATGATGATGATGATGTAACTACATTTGTAGTTCCAACACCCTCCAACCAAAGCACACTCTTATATATATTAGTATGGTGCACGTGCTTTGCACGTGTATCCATTTTCATGATTGATTTGCTAGGTCTATTCAGTTGATTTCCAAGAATCAAAGAAAATGAAATAAGGGAATGAAACCATCAAAAGTTGATTTCCACCCATTTCCTCAAAAAAAAGTCATAAAATGGGTTTCCTAAAAAATAGCTCACATCATCCAATAATATAGTGACAACTCATCTCATCCCACCTCTTTTCTTAGTTTTAAGAAGTGAACCAAACAAAAGAAAAGAGACTATTATAGAAATTATATTTCCTATAATAGATTTTTTTTAAGTCAACCAAACAACCCTAGCATATCTAGAGTAATTCAGTCTAAGGTTTGACTTTATAAAAGTTTGGTCTTGAAAGCCCATCATTATTCCTTAAAAGATAAAGTTAACTTTTTTAGATATTATTTTTCTTTATTTAATAGGGTTATTAGATATTAGTCCCTCACATATTCAATAATTCAATATTAGCCCCTCAAATCTTGGAATTGCTTATTAGTCCTCAAATTCTAAGGGGTCTCGCAATTTGGTCGCCCAAGATCAAAATATCTCTTAGTTATGCCACCCATTTTCTTCGAAAAAAGGACTATTTGCACTTTGGTGCCTTATAATTTTTTAACTTTGATAACGGAAAGTTTTTTAATACTTTGATACTCTAAGGGGGGTTATTGGTTGGAGTAATTTTGGGGTAAGTGGGATAATTTTTGGGATTTTACTTTATGGTGTTATTCATTGGGACAATGGGATTGGGATTTCACTTTAATGTGTTATTCATTGGGACAATTATCCTCACTTTTCCCAAAATTATCTCACTTCTATACAAACTTTTTGTTCCAACCTCCAAAAATTACCTCATTCTTAACTTTGGGACAATCATGAGGAAAGTGGGATAATTTTGAAGCATTAATTTATTAAATATCTAATATATGTTAATTGTATTATAATATATATAATATATCTTAATTATATTATATTATAAAATTCTGCTATAACGTAAGATAATAAAATATTATATAATATTATCTAATATAAAATTATTATATATTATTTTTACATATTAGTTAATAATATATGATAATAGTATTATATTATTATAATATTACTTTATATTATTTAATATATATTTTATTAGTTAGAATAAAAATATTATTGTAGTATTTTTATTATATAAAATATTGTATTATAATTTAGTGTTTATATATTTAATATATTAATTATATTATAATATAATTTAATATGATAATATATTCTATTATATAGAATACTTTAATTTATATAATAATTTCCTATTTTCTATTACACTTTATTATATTAATTAATAGTCTTAAATATATTGTCAATATTGTGGTAGTTATAATATTAAATAATATTTTATTGCTACAATAAAAATAGTAATAATCTACTATATATTAAAGTATGATATTATATAGAATATTATATATAAAATTAATATAATATATTAATTAATTAATAATATTAAACATATTAACAATATATTACAGTTATTATAAATATTATATTTTAATAAGGAGCCATGCCATCAATTATCCCATTTAAATTATAGTAATTATCATAAAATATAATATTATATTTTAATAATAATATAATATTTTAAACAATATTATCTTGAATAAAACAAAATATTATAATATTTATATTTATATTAAATTAAATGTTATATCATTGAAATATTATATTAAATATATTGTTCGTATATTATATCAATTATTATACGATATATCATATTATTATAATATAATATAATATATTAATCAATAGCATTAAACATAGTTATAATTAATTAGTAATTATAATATAACATATTATATTTTAGTATAAAGCAAAATAATGTACTATATTATAATAACATACTAAATAATATACTAAACTAATTGGATAAATTAATTTAGACTTAATTGATAAATAAATATTATATTTTAATAATGTGCCACATCATCAATTATCCCATATGAATTGTCCAATCAAAACTTTAAATTGTCCCATTATCCCAACTTGTCCCACTTTACCCCACTCAAAATATCCCAAAGGGATAAAATTGTTCCATTGGAACAATTATCCCACTTGGCCCCAACTTGTCCCAACCAATAACCCTCCCTAAAGTTACACTTGTTTTAACTTTGGGCTTCAGAAGTTAGAATATGTGTAAATTTTGGGGGTATCAAAAGTGTTAGGGAAAAAACATTGGGGTATCAAAGTTTAAGAAAGTGTAAACTTTGAGGATCAAAGTGTCCAAAACTTTGGGGGCATTAATATTAAAAAGGTGTAAACTTTAGAGTGTCAGATTGCAAATAATCCTTCAAAAAAATATTAGTCTTAAAAAAAATTTAGTTGAGGGTATTTGGTGATTGTAGGACCAAATTGCAATACTCCTTAGAATTTGAGGGACTAATAGGCAATTCTGAAGATTCAAGGGACTAATATGTAAGTATTAAAGATATGAGGGACTAATATCTAAGTAACCCTATCTAAAATTAAATTGGACTACATAATATTTTCTGATAAGTAAGGGCTAAACGATAAACTCTCAAAACATATTATTTTGTGAACTCTAATTTTTGAACTTCAAAATAGATTTTGTAGAATTCAGGAGGGCAACCGAAATTTTCTTGAACCTTAAACCTCTTGTGCAATATCTTTAGAAAATTGTTATTTTGTAAACTGTAACTTTTAAACTTCAAAATAGATTTTGTAGGATTTGGAAGGGTGATCTAAATTTTCTCGAACTTTAAACCTCCCGTGCAATATCTTTGTTTAAAAGTTTGGTCTTCAAAGTAAAAATTTCCTGAATTTATAAAATATATTATTTTGGAATGGAAATAAAATTTATAGAGATTAGGGATAGATGTAATTCTCTAATATTAATGATTCTTTATTGATTGTTGGACTAAATGTTAAATTTTCTAAAAGTTGGGATTAAGTAAACTTCTCGAAAACTATTTTCTTCTTATAAACCTCTATTTGTGTATTTCAATGATTGAATAGATGCATCCTAATTGTGATTTTCATGAGTATTCATAATTTGAATGAGGGCAATTTCGTATTCTTATGAGACAATTTGGAGGGCATTGTGGGAATTTATTTTAGCATCGAACACAAATACACACTTGCTAAAACACGGTAGAAGAAAACAGATAGGCATGAATTTAGTTATTATAGAAGAAACATGCAATCAGGCGATTAAAAGCATAAGTGAGCTCTGCGTTTTGAGCTTGAAAAGCATAAGTGAGCTCTGCGTTTTGAGCTTGAAAAGCATAAGTGAGCTCTGCGTTTTGAGCTTGAAAAGCATAAGTGAGCTCTGCGTTTTGAGCTTGAAAAGCATAAGTGAGCTCTGCGTTTTGAGCTTGAAAAGCATAAGTGAGCTCTGCGTTTTGAGCTTGAAAAGCATAAGTGAGCTCTGCGTTTTGAGCTTGAAAAGCATAAGTGAGCTCTGCGTTTTGAGCTTGAAAAGCATAAGTGAGCTCTGCGTTTTGAGCTTGAAAAGCATAAGTGAGCTCTGCGTTTTGAGCTTGAAAAGCATAAGTGAGCTCTGCGTTTTGAGCTTGAAAAGCATAAGTGAGCTCTGCGTTTTGAGCTTGAAAAGCATAAGTGAGCTCTGCGTTTTGAGCTTGAAAAGCATAAGTGAGCTCTGCGTTTTGAGCTTGAAAAGCATAAGTGAGCTCTGCGTTTTGAGCTTGAAAAGCATAAGTGAGCTCTGCGTTTTGAGCTTGAAAAGCATAAGTGAGCTCTGCGTTTTGAGCTTGAAAAGCATAAGTGAGCTCTGCGTTTTGAGCTTGAAAAGCATAAGTGAGCTCTGCGTTTTGAGCTTGAAAAGCATAAGTGAGCTCTGCGTTTTGAGCTTGAAAAGCATAAGTGAGCTCTGCGTTTTGAGCTTGAAAAGCATAAGTGAGCTCTGCGTTTTGAGCTTGAAAAGCATAAGTGAGCTCTGCGTTTTGAGCTTGAAAAGCATAAGTGAGCTCTGCGTTTTGAGCTTGAAAAGCATAAGTGAGCTCTGCGTTTTGAGCTTGAAAAGCATAAGTGAGCTCTGCGTTTTGAGCTTGAAAAGCATAAGTGAGCTCTGCGTTTTGAGCTTGAAAAGCATAAGTGAGCTCTGCGTTTTGAGCTTGAAAAGCATAAGTGAGCTCTGCGTTTTGAGCTTGAAAAGCATAAGTGAGCTCTGCGTTTTGAGCTTGAAAAGCATAAGTGAGCTCTGCGTTTTGAGCTTGAAAAGCATAAGTGAGCTCTGCGTTTTGAGCTTGAAAAGCATAAGTGAGCTCTGCGTTTTGAGCTTGAAAAGCATAAGTGAGCTCTGCGTTTTGAGCTTGAAAAGCATAAGTGAGCTCTGCGTTTTGAGCTTGAAAAGCATAAGTGAGCTCTGCGTTTTGAGCTTGAAAAGCATAAGTGAGCTCTGCGTTTTGAGCTTGAAAAGCATAAGTGAGCTCTGCGTTTTGAGCTTGAAAAGCATAAGTGAGCTCTGCGTTTTGAGCTTGAAAAGCATAAGTGAGCTCTGCGTTTTGAGCTTGAAAAGCATAAGTGAGCTCTGCGTTTTGAGCTTGAAAAGCATAAGTGAGCTCTGCGTTTTGAGCTTGAAAAGCATAAGTGAGCTCTGCGTTTTGAGCTTGAAAAGCATAAGTGAGCTCTGCGTTTTGAGCTTGAAAAGCATAAGTGAGCTCTGCGTTTTGAGCTTGAAAAGCATAAGTGAGCTCTGCGTTTTGAGCTTGAAAAGCATAAGTGAGCTCTGCGTTTTGAGCTTGAAAAGCATAAGTGAGCTCTGCGTTTTGAGCTTGAAAAGCATAAGTGAGCTCTGCGTTTTGAGCTTGAAAAGCATAAGTGAGCTCTGCGTTTTGAGCTTGAAAAGCATAAGTGAGCTCTGCGTTTTGAGCTTGAAAAGCATAAGTGAGCTCTGCGTTTTGAGCTTGAAAAGCATAAGTGAGCTCTGCGTTTTGAGCTTGAAAAGCATAAGTGAGCTCTGCGTTTTGAGCTTGAAAAGCATAAGTGAGCTCTGCGTTTTGAGCTTGAAAAGCATAAGTGAGCTCTGCGTTTTGAGCTTGAAAAGCATAAGTGAGCTCTGCGTTTTGAGCTTGAAAAGCATAAGTGAGCTCTGCGTTTTGAGCTTGAAAAGCATAAGTGAGCTCTGCGTTTTGAGCTTGAAAAGCATAAGTGAGCTCTGCGTTTTGAGCTTGAAAAGCATAAGTGAGCTCTGCGTTTTGAGCTTGAAAAGCATAAGTGAGCTCTGCGTTTTGAGCTTGAAAAGCATAAGTGAGCTCTGCGTTTTGAGCTTGAAAAGCATAAGTGAGCTCTGCGTTTTGAGCTTGAAAAGCATAAGTGAGCTCTGCGTTTTGAGCTTGAAAAGCATAAGTGAGCTCTGCGTTTTGAGCTTGAAAAGCATAAGTGAGCTCTGCGTTTTGAGCTTGAAAAGCATAAGTGAGCTCTGCGTTTTGAGCTTGAAAAGCATAAGTGAGCTCTGCGTTTTGAGCTTGAAAAGCATAAGTGAGCTCTGCGTTTTGAGCTTGAAAAGCATAAGTGAGCTCTGCGTTTTGAGCTTGAAAAGCATAAGTGAGCTCTGCGTTTTGAGCTTGAAAAGCATAAGTGAGCTCTGCGTTTTGAGCTTGAAAAGCATAAGTGAGCTCTGCGTTTTGAGCTTGAAAAGCATAAGTGAGCTCTGCGTTTTGAGCTTGAAAAGCATAAGTGAGCTCTGCGTTTTGAGCTTGAAAAGCATAAGTGAGCTCTGCGTTTTGAGCTTGAAAAGCATAAGTGAGCTCTGCGTTTTGAGCTTGAAAAGCATAAGTGAGCTCTGCGTTTTGAGCTTGAAAAGCATAAGTGAGCTCTGCGTTTTGAGCTTGAAAAGCATAAGTGAGCTCTGCGTTTTGAGCTTGAAAAGCATAAGTGAGCTCTGCGTTTTGAGCTTGAAAAGCATAAGTGAGCTCTGCGTTTTGAGCTTGAAAAGCATAAGTGAGCTCTGCGTTTTGAGCTTGAAAAGCATAAGTGAGCTCTGCGTTTTGAGCTTGAAAAGCATAAGTGAGCTCTGCGTTTTGAGCTTGAAAAGCATAAGTGAGCTCTGCGTTTTGAGCTTGAAAAGCATAAGTGAGCTCTGCGTTTTGAGCTTGAAAAGCATAAGTGAGCTCTGCGTTTTGAGCTTGAAAAGCATAAGTGAGCTCTGCGTTTTGAGCTTGAAAAGCATAAGTGAGCTCTGCGTTTTGAGCTTGAAAAGCATAAGTGAGCTCTGCGTTTTGAGCTTGAAAAGCATAAGTGAGCTCTGCGTTTTGAGCTTGAAAAGCATAAGTGAGCTCTGCGTTTTGAGCTTGAAAAGCATAAGTGAGCTCTGCGTTTTGAGCTTGAAAAGCATAAGTGAGCTCTGCGTTTTGAGCTTGAAAAGCATAAGTGAGCTCTGCGTTTTGAGCTTGAAAAGCATAAGTGAGCTCTGCGTTTTGAGCTTGAAAAGCATAAGTGAGCTCTGCGTTTTGAGCTTGAAAAGCATAAGTGAGCTCTGCGTTTTGAGCTTGAAAAGCATAAGTGAGCTCTGCGTTTTGAGCTTGAAAAGCATAAGTGAGCTCTGCGTTTTGAGCTTGAAAAGCATAAGTGAGCTCTGCGTTTTGAGCTTGAAAAAGCATAAGTGAGCTCTGCGTTTTGAACTTGGAACGCAAATTTTAGCGGATATGGTTATGAATTTTCCTTACCGAGGTATATCCGTATCCTTATCCGTATCCGAGATGGGTAAACGGATATGGATATGATAAGCATCATATCCGAGCCGTATCCGGACCGAATGCACCCCTACTCTAAAGCCTCTAATATAATGACTTGATCACTCATTTATTTATATATTCTAACTCAAAGATGATCATAAAACAAGTCATACTACTCTTCCTCCCAAACTCACTATTTGTCGTATGCTTAATAGTTTGCATCATCAACACAAAACAAACTTGTTCATGCTTCTATCAAAATAGTTGATGCTATCCTTACAAAAATGCCGATCAAATTTAGCAGTGCCAAGGCTCGAGGAATTAAGCAAAATACCATGTACACATATCTTGATATCTATTGGCCTGGGAAAAAGAGTATTGAATTTAAAACAATCAATATGATAGGGAACTGCCAGGTCCAAATGCATGTTGTAATCTACTGAATTACTTTATGAAGAAGACGATTTGGTGTGAAGAGCTGCTGTTCGCGAGGAAAATTTGAGAAATATAAATTTGAATTATTCTCTTAGATAAAGAATGAATACAATCTCTCAAGTAGTAATCATTCTCTCTAATTGACTTAAAAGAAAAGAAATTAGAAAACTCCTCGATCGGTTGCCCGATTTATAAAAGAGAGAAAAATCAACGGAGATCCTTCCCTTTGTTTAATCTGGGTTCTTCACGGTGGCGATGAGAGCTTGAATCTTGTATCCCGTTGACGATCCGACCATCTAGACTCGTGGAACGAGGTTGAACGTAATTCGCCAAGCAAGTTTAGAACTCACAAAGTAAGTTTAGAACTCTAACGAGTTTGAGAACTCAAGAATGAGTTTTATAACTCTGCACGAGTTTATCTGCCAAGCCAAGCCAAGGTCTCCTTCTATCGATCCAAGAGAAAGCCTAAGTCGAAGCTCCTTTAAAAGTCCCAGACCGAAGGTCCCTTCTTCAGCTGTGATTCTAGCTATTTATAGAGGTTTAAGGGGTGTAATTGACCCCTTAAATCTCTCGTTAACGAGGATTCGTGGGCCTCAAATCGTGAAAAATGGTTTTAGAACCGTTTGAATGGGTCAAATGTGTGAGGTCTGCGTTCTGGCGATGACCTCTGCGTTTTGATGATCTCTGCGTTTTGGACTTGGAAAGGCAGTGACGAGCTCTGCGTTTTGAGCTTGAAAAAGCATAAGTGAGCTCTGCGTTTTGAACTTGGAACGCAAAGTTGAGCCTTGCGTTTTGAACTTGGAACGCAGTGATGAGCTCTGCGTATTGAATTTGGAAACGCAGAGGTGAACCATGCATTTTGAACTTGAAAATGCTGAGGTGATCTTCGCGTTTTGAGCTTGAAAATGCGGAGGTGATCCTCGCGGTTAATCAAAGAGGCCATCAATTTTATAATCTCTTTCCAAAGATCGTCATCTTGTGATCTTTATCATGTTTTCTTGAAATGTGAGAGTTATTAATTGTAACTCCTGCTGTTAGTTATGAAGACGGCTGAAATTAGAATTTCCCTTGATTAGCGTGAAGGATGTTGGGTTGTGTCCTTTGCTGATTGCTATAGAGAATTCTCAACCTGTGGTCTCCTGAAAGTCGTTACGTCGTGACTTTCATTATTCGTATTTCATGAAGGTTGGCTATCGGCAGTGATTTTTTAGACAGCCTACAGCTGCTTGCTTATGTCTTCTGCGCTAGCTCTCCAAGAGGGCCATGTTCTCGTCTTTCGTACAAGATGCTCTTGGATTTGGAACTGTTCTGTTGCTTTGTTAGGTGGGAATTTGCAAGGGATTATCTATGTTCATATATTTATCACCTGAACAACAAAAAATATAAAGAGTTAACTAAAACTAAAATTCTCATAGAAAGTTTACATGTAGGCATTTCGAGTCATATCTTGGTTGCTACTTGCTCCCCCCTCTTCGAATTCAGTATCGATCTAATTAAAAAATTTTAAAATTAATAAAAAAAACCTCAAAATTTTTCTTTAAAATAAACAAAGAGATAATTAGCTTACCAAACAATCTCATAAACTCCTTTGTCGATAGGTATTTAAATGGTACAAAAAGACTTTGAAATTTGAATAAGATTATCTATGTTTCTATAGTGCATTGATAGAGAAAGAGTTTTGAATTTCAATGGTTTTAAATGAGGATTAAAGTGTTAGTGGGAGTTAGAAAAGTGCAATCATGAATTGTATTCATGAGTGAGTGGGGTTTGTTCGCGGTAAAAGTTGGTTTGTTATTCATTGCTCGTTTGAACTCGTTTACAGCTTCGTTGGCCTACAATAAAATTCAAACAAAAGAAATACCTTTTTATTTCAGGCGTACAATGAAAACGAAAATTACAACTTCTTCCTTTTGTGAACAAACACGAGGATCTCTATTTTACGGGATCCTCGCTTGCGTGGGTTCTTTGCCTGTGCCGGGGACTTTTTATTCGTCCGTGGACTACCGCGCAATCCCGATCCAGGTGGAAACCCGGGTTCTGGAACTACAGACGTGAAGGGCTCAAGCCAAGGAAACGGCGCCGAGGGGATCACACTCACGGCGAGAGGATCGCCGGGATCACACTCACGGCGAGAGGATCGCCGAGCGGTGAGATCTACTAGGAGAAATCACAACACCGACCAGAGTCGACCGAAGTTCGCTTACCTCGCGATTTGTAGATCTGACGTGCTCGCCGGTGCTCCGAACTGTACGTCGACGGCTCGTGGATCTCGCGAGGGCTCTCTCAAGAATATCAGAAAAAGCTCCAAAAATCCAGCCCGTGAAACTGAGCACCCCCCCGACTATTTATAGGAAAACAAGAGGGAGAGGGGGTTTATTGGTCACGGACATCGTTTGGTGTCCGTTTGGCCGACACCATTTGTGTCCGGCCACGTCGACACCAAACGGTGTCCGGGTTTCGGCCGAACGCCGTTTGGCTCCTCAGTTTGGTTTGGTTTTCGGACTTTTCCGCGACGTTCGTTCCGATCTTGTCGTTGTCGTTCTAAGTCCGTGCTTGGTTCACTTGATTGGTTTCATCCCGTCAACGGTTTAAGTGACGATCGGTCGATGTTCAAATCCGATCTCGTTGACGTTCGAATCCGATCGATCTCGCTGAAGCTTCGCTTGTTGGATTCATTCCATAACACGTAGCCTCGTTGATTTGTACGCCTTGCTGACTCACTTCATGTCTTCGTCAACTCGCTTTACGCGTTATGCGGCGTCGGTTTGCCGAATGGGTTGTTGGTTGTTAACCCACCGTCACGAGTTTCGTTCGGGTACTGATAAGCAATTTTTAACGCCTACAGGGTTATGCATAATAATGTATTTAATTGGAGGTTGTGAACCATGATGAAGAATTTGAATAGTTTTTAAATGGGTTTGTTTTATTTACTACATACTAACAATAGTATATATATAGTATTTGTAATTTGTTGTTTTCTTTACAATCTTCTAGTCTAAGTAGCTTTGCATTTCAAAAATTTCACTCTTGTTATTTAACTACATATTTCTTTACATGTTGCGTTCAAATTTAGTTGTATCAACTCAAACAGCTGCCAAGGCAAACAAACAATGAATTAATTAAAATCTTAAGCCATAAGATGAATGTATTGAAATTTTCTTAGGATGTGGCTAATTCAGAAATATAAAAATAACAACAACAACAACAACAATACTCTTTTAGTGGTTTTCTGTTAGTAGTATAGTATTAACATAGATAATGATACTATATTTTAGTTTAGGTACTATTATTTTATACTTTAATATAATATAAATATAAAGTTTATTAATAATTAATAAGATATAAATTTTAGTATAAAATAGATATGCTATACTAGATGTCATGCACCTTTAATTAAATAAGAAATTAATTTGATTTAATGAGACTAGGGATTATGAGAAGAATTTGAAGGGTATAGTTTATGCATGTGTGTATGTGATAGGTGATATCGTATATGTATGTGTTTTGGAGGGCATTTTTGAAAGAAATGTTTAACATGCCAATCCACTTTATATGTAGTATAGATTAGTATAATGCACGTGCATTGCACGTGGACATATATTATGCAGTAAAAAGTTATGTAAGAATTTGATTATAAAAATAAAATGTTGAAACAAAAATTTGTGAAGTTTCATTCAATAAGTAATTTGCCTTTTATGTTGAAAGATGAAATATGACATTGAGAAAATTTAAGGCTAAATTTCACAAAGCCTCATTACATCTGGTCATTTTCGAGACGTCCCCCAAAACCTTTTGAATTGTCATTTAATCCCCTTAAGTTTTATCGAATAATCCCTTAACTAACACTTTTAAATCTGATTGTACATTTGAAAATTATGTATAATACCCTAAAACAAGAAGATCCCATTCATGCTTTTTCATTAATGTTAATGGTCATTTTCTCAAAATTCCACCTTAAGCCTGATCCAACTTTGAGATAACCCTCTCTAAGAAAAAAATTTTCTGTAATTAAAGTGATATAAGTCTAAGCGATTGAGTTGGAAGAAATAAATATATACCAAAGATACACTAAAAGTTAATGAGGATAACCCACAACAGCAGAAAATGACACATTTGGATCCCTAGACGAGGAAAGAAATGGAATGTGAAAAGTATAGTTTTCAGAAAATTTAAAATTGCGATGATATTTATATTTTTAAAGGAAAAAACTGTTGATGATAGTTGAATCTTAAAATTTTATATTCTAAAACGCCCTCGACGTTGAGTGCTAAGGTCCGAAACATGAAATCTTTTACTAAATGTGTATCTTCTTTAAAACAAATACCGATAAATACAAAGTTGTGGTGGAAAATGAAATTGAGATTAAAATTGTAATTGTTCTATTAAACATATGATAACGACATAATATAGAAAATTTATAATAAAATCTACAACATAGGTTGTCGTAGGCACCTCACAACTAAGTAGAGTTCTGACAACTAAATAGAATTTGTGTTTTACTATTCTCATTTACTTACTTTTGGAACATATTATCATACTCCCTTTAAAAGTGGGAGCTGTGAAAAAATTTCTCTGACCTATATTACCCATATTCTTTTTGATATTACATTCTAATTCTAACTAAACTAAATTAATTATCATTGTTAATTAATTATATTATATGCCACTTCAAGTTTGTATAACTTGATCCTAAAACTTCTAACATTACAGTAAAACTCTACATCATATTAATTATTAATAATGTATATATAATAATATATTAACAGACAATTGCATGCTAATAAATTATTTATAGAAAGGGTAGAAAATATAGAATTACCCTAAAATGACACCATGACACTCATATAAGAAAATTACAATGAGTGTTCTCATGTTTAGGTAACATGACGGAAGGTACAAGCATACAATTTTAGAAAACATTAGGATATTTAAGTTCATCAAAATACAGATGGAGGCATATAAGTGCAACTTTGGTAAACTATAAGGTATTTAAGTTCAATTAAGCATATAAAGCTTTGAAATTGTTAACCACAAACAATAGTATATGATCTTATTGATAAATAACATTCATCATATAATATTGAATAGCTAAAATCCATATCGGTTAGAAATTAGGGATAGGTAAAAAAATATCGGGGTGACATATGAGCTAGTGTTCATACGTAACATAATATCGTAATCTGTAATCTAAACATATTAATGAATTCTAAATATAATAATTTACATCATGATGTATGCTTAAGATTTGGGAGAGCCAAGAGTGGAGAGATTTGGGAGACGAATTATGGCTCTTGTGGGATCCGGTTTGGGTTCCCAAACACGACCCAAACCCGAACCCAGAATTAAATTAAAAATGACTTGATTTTATTGATATCTTCAAAGGGATATATCGGCCGATATGTTCGATAACGGTCGATATATAAAAAAATCCCAAAAAAGAAAAACAATATAAAAGCATAAATATCATTGAGATAAGGTCTTTAACCTGATATATCGTCCGATATAGCGATACATCGGCCTATATTTAATACATTGCCTATAAGAGCAAATATTTAAAGGCTATTTAGATATTAGTTCCTTGATTTTAGATCTTCGATAATTCTATATTATTCCCTCCAATTTTTGAAATTGCTCATAATTTTAGGGACTGATATTGAATTACAAAAGATTTAAGGTATGTATATGTCTAGTATACTGAATTCTGGAGAATGAATAATGTTTGGTTGAAGCTTCATGTAGATTGTATGTGTGGTAATAATGATGCTTGTTTTATGTATATGGTGAGAATCAATAAAAACAAGCAGAACTATTGCTAAATTTTTGAAATTTTTGGCAAGTAATATGAAGGCTTGTATTATGCACACATACACATTAGGACCTAATTTGGTATAGCAGTGGAACATAGATTTCATTACTTGGCCAAAACAACACACACTTTCATTCACTATTACCAAATACATAACTCATGTTCACATACATTAATTTCATTACAAAAACAAACAAATTTAACACAAAAAAATTTTCTTTGGTGACAGCTGTCTCAAGAGTGGAGATGGACTCGTAGTAGCAAAAAACAGTTTCCTTTTCACCTACAACCCCAAAGCTTGCAGACGAGCTTGATGATCTTGAGGTTGATTTTATGGTAGCTATCCTGCAAAACATATTTGGGGAAGAGATGATAAAGTGAAAGAGATTGGTAAAAAAGAAGGGAGATAATCAATATAAGAAAGGGTGGTTATATTATAATTTAAATCAACTTTAATGGCATATAACTGTTGTAACAACACATGACTAGTCATGTGGGAATATTCCCCGTTTATTCTAATGGCTAAATTATGGAGGGCATCAACTTGCAACTACTTCAAAACTTTGGTGCATTTATTTGTAACGTTTTACAACTTTGGGGCATTTGTTTGAAACATTCTGGAACTTTGGGTCACTTTTTTGCAAGGTTTAAAAACATAGGTCACTTTTCTGCAGGGTTGGTGAAACAATGGGGCATTTTTTCACAATTAAGCCATTAATTTTACAGGGACATCCGTCCGAATCCACATTTTTGCATAAACACGCAACTAACAAATCAAAATTTTGCAGCCAGCATCCAAGACCACCTGTCTTCACCAAGCCAAGAAGCCACCGCCCCAGCGTCCCCTCTCTGTTGCCGCGTAGCACATAAACCCCTCATAAATCAAAAACGAGCGAGATTACTCTCACTCACCAAGAAATCATCGCCGACGAAAATGGAGACAGCAGAATCACCGCCGACGGATCTCGCTCCTCTCCTTAAAGCCGCCTCCAACTTCGCCTCGTATCCTGGTCTATTCAAACCCCTCTCCTTCTTTCTCGATCACTCTCCGATCTCTTTCTTAGTTGTCAAATTAATATTTATTCTCTTGTATTTCCTGTATTAGGTTTGCCAACCGATGATGCAGCCAAGGAGTTCCTCGATCGCTTCCCGCTTACTTTGCTCTTCAGGCACTTTCTCTCTCTCTCATTGTGGTTGATTCTGAGCTCATTTGTAGAGTTACTTGATGCCAATTAACAAATCATGCATTTTGCTAGAGAAATCACTATGAAGAATAAATTTACAAATTCGTGACATATTTTAACTAATGTAGTTACTTTAAGTTTGTTAAATCTTGTTTTATAGAGCTATAGAAGAGATATCATCGAGAAGGAAAGTCTTTATTATTATTATTTATAATTATGCGTGTGTTGGAGATAAATGCTTTGTTGTTGTTGTGTAAAGGGTTGAGTTACTTTGACTTGATGAATGACAGATATATATACATTGGCAGATCCATATTTTTTTTTGGAGGGGCGGATGACAGATATCTATTTATCTAAAAATAAAGATATAGTAATATAAAACTCTAACACCTAATAGAAATGCAATTTAATACACTTTATTAGCTTAATGCATCAAATTTTGCCTGTAGTTAAACAAATTGAGAACTTTCAATAATAATTTACTTAAATAAACTAAACTCAAGTGCGATGCTAATTGTTTAGGGATCTATAAGTGAGAGTTGGGGCGAAAATGTTTTAAAACTAGGAGGGGCGGATTGCAAGTTGAGAAAGAATCGATACACAATTTTCAAATTGTTAAGGGTGCAACTGCATCCCTAACTTATAACATAGGTCTGCCCCTGTACATATAGTCTACGGGCTGCTGGCTGATAAATGTTTCCTCGATGATGCACATGCCTCCTTTAAATTGAAGGGCTTCATAGAGGAAGCACCCGGAAGGTGAATGTACTGGAGGAGTAAGTGGGCCACGAGATAGAGCCGTTTATTTTCTGAAGTGGTAATCGGAGTTTTACGTGGCGATGGTCTTGAACTTGTTAGGGGAGGAATATAGGAGTTCATTATTGTTGATGATATTGGGAATGCATGCTTTGCTTGAATTCTCAGAGTGGTGTATAGTGAGGGAAAGAATTGAAAAGATGTAGATCTCCCACCTGCAAATCAGCTCGAAATTTTGAAAATTATCACGAGCCTTAAAAGAATACTTTGCAAAAAGTAAAACACTTCTCACCTGGAAGAGGGGAGGAGATGATGTGGAAATTATGATTGTTGTACCAATGAATACTGCTAATATTTATTCTTGCAAGAAACATGATAGATATGTGGAAAGAAGAGTGAATATTAGCTGCAAAATGGGTAAAAGTATGCTAGGGATTGGCAGATGATGGATGTTATTGAGAATGTTCATCTCAGGTCCTCAAGAATTGAAAACCAGGATAAGGTAAACCCCTTTTGTTGTTGTAAATTAATCGTGTATTGACTGGAAAAGAGTTGTTGTGATAAAGTGGGAACTTAGCACTACAACAAACATTGAGAATGGTATATCCACCAGACTTTCGATAGTTTACCTTTGTATGACTTGAGTCCCAAAATTAGCTAACTATATCACATAAGAAATAAGAGTAATGAAGCACATCATAGGCCATGATTTGGAGTCCTTGGAGTTTTATCAGGCGGTTTCTCAAAGTATGTATTCGAGTTACTATGTCCTACCGCTAGATTATACTGTAGACATCAATTAACAGAACATAGTGAGTAAAATGTTGAGCTTCTCTTTATCCATTGCCTGACAAAACATACAAGTAATTTTGTATAACGTCTCAATCCCTGTTGGTTCCAACTTAACATAGAAATGGTAGTATATTACTGCACGGTGAGGTCTGATAGTTGTTCTCGTTCCAAGTTGCTGCTGTTCAATATCATTGCATGTGATACTCCTTTTCTTTCTTAATCAAGTTGGCAGCATAATGTACCAAACGCTTTCTAACTTAACAGGAGAACATAGCAATATTTGAGAAGACCAAATTGGTAAGCATGCAGAATTGTTACACAAGGGATTTTGTTGTTCGAGTGGAAGCTTTGCCAAAAAGGAAAATATGTAATGCACCAGGAAAAGAGAAACCAAGGGTTACATCCAACTTTGACTTATTCCCACTTCCCATTGTTGACCAAATATAAACATTTCTTATTTATGAGGGAAAATAAAATATTTATAATACTTCCAAGACCTGTTTCTAACTATTGATTAAGGAGCATTATGTGGAATAACGTCATGTAGTCATGAAGGAGAAGTAGAGTATATTCACCCAAGAAAGATAAGCTGTCGTACTTTTGTATATTCACCCAATAAAATTTCTTTTCTCAACGGGGCTTACGAAGTGATGAAGGAGTTTAGTCTGACTAACCTACTTACCACTTTATCTCAAATATTCCATCTAAGTCTTTTCAAAGTCCTTGTTCAATTAGCTTAACTCGAAAGATTGATTAAATTATCATATAGGATCACAGTTCAGATAAATTTAAGCTGACTCAATTATTAAATAGGTTTGCCACATGTGTTATAGTCCTTCACTTAAAAGAACCCATCAAACGGTAAATAGCATCTTACTAGGAGGAAAAATAATTTTCTGAATCAAGACTTACATGGATTGAAACTATTATTAAGTGGGATGTAGCATGAGATTTCTTGAAATTTTAATGTTACAACAGTTTTATGAAATAGAAACATAGAAGGAACTCTTGGATTGAAGAATACAGGCTTTGAGCTCGTAATAAGCCCAAACAGTTGGAGTAATACTTGACATGATCCTGTAATCACCTGGCTTAATGCAGTCTCTTCTACGATCTTATCTCGGCTTCCGTCTATTTTGCTCTTGGCTTTCTCTATGCCTCATAGTTAAATATATTGCCTCAACCAAACCAAATATCTTTCTGTTCTTTTTTTAATGGTAAGCTCATGATTATACTTGTATTTTATTCTATTTGACTCTTGCCTTTCTCTATGCCTCAATAGTTGAATAGGTTCACTATTGCAAGGCGATAGCCTTTTCTCTTTTTCTAGACGGCTTTTCCTCGAGTGCAGGAGAATTTGGAGGATGCCAACTGGTTCTCAGGTTATGACTGGTCACTCTACTGTTCGTAGTTTACTACCCAGTGATTTATCATCAACTGAGTGGGGTTTGGCGCCGGGTGAACATCTGACTACAAAAGTCTGTCAAATCTTTCATGGAGCCTTGCTTGATAGCTGACCCCTTTTCGATGGGGGAGGTGTTAAGTGGTGCTTATGTCCTTTGGACACATGTGACATGTCACTACAAAAGATTCATTTGTATCACAAATCTTCTCAATCTTTTACTTGCAGTAGGTTTCATAAATTTGTATCGGCCATTTACAAAATTATCTTTCATTTCTGTGCTAGTTCTTTTTATCATGAGGGTAAACAATCCCACACTCTCTTCCCCCTCTCTTCTTCACAGTGGTCACTGATATTGGTCCTCTTTCATCATTGTGATACATTTCTGTTTCTCGAAGTCAATTTCACCATGTTGTTTTGTTGAATATGCCTTTTTTTCTGTGTTGTGTTGGATAAGTCCTAGAATTCTTCTATTGACATCATTGCTTTTAGCATCATGTAAAATCAACATGTCATCATGCACTTGCTGGGCGCTCTTAAGATTTTTTTGGTCTTGGTTTTCTGGTGATCCATTCAATGGGAAATGAAGAAGACACTGAAAAGAGGTTCCCACATCACGCTTATCATACTATATACTCTTCTCTGTACTGCTATTAATATCACTACTTCCTGTGAGGTCAAAATCGTCTCCCTGAATTCGTTATTGATGAGAGCAAGCAACTTCCACACTTCCATCATTTTTTTATAAGGATTCATTAGTAGCAAGAGTTTGAATGACATCGAATTTTTTTCTCATATATGTTTGTTTTGCTATGAGATTTTGTTCATTTGCAAGTTTCATATGAACTGCTGCGATTATTTTGCTTGGAGACTGAACCTTAATTCTTGCAGTGTGTTACAAAGTGGGGTGGACAGACCTGGGGCAGAAGCTACTGTTGTTGCATGTTTAGATAGAATATTCAGAACAAAATATGGTGCCTCTGCCCTGCTACAGTATACTGTACGTATCATTTCTTCAGAATGGCTACTTTTTTACTCTGTATGTGGGCTTTGGTTAATTGACTATGTAACAGATGTTTTTACGGGCTTTGAGCTATTTGATTTGTGTTACCAGATTTTGAGGATTGTCGTGTTTATACTTCTTCATCTCTCACTTTTGTTTCTCATCTCTTTGGCAAATATAAGTTGCATATATAAAACCTATACTGAATTATTGAAGGTTATCAAGCACCGATCCTCTTGATTATTTAGTGAGTTCAGTGGCCTTAAAACAGATCATCATAAATTATAACTCATTATACAAATGGATGCTAGATGGATGCTAAACTTTTTTGAATATGCTGTACCAAATAAACTCAATGTCTTCTAAATATGCTGTACCAAATAAACATAAGCATGTGAACATTGTAGAAGAAAAAGCAAAAGAGTTGTGGAGAAGGGCTTTCTAGTTGGCTGGGGCTTGATGGACCAATGATGTAAAGCACAAAAGGTCCTTATCACGCCCTGATTCCAAAGTGCAATAATTTGGAACGTGACTCGACCGGCAATGCAATAATTTGGCCACATTCACGCATCTAGATCATCTTATATACAGATATACAGCCAAAACTACACCACAGAGCATGTAACTAAGATAACAAAAAAAATATATAGATAAAGAAATCTCTGGAAAGACAGAATTCAACTACAAGTCTGCAACTATCCATAATAGAAAAGAGTAAGAAAAAAATATCATAGTCTAGAAATGCCACATGTAGCTCAAGGAAAAGTCTAAATCAAATAACTACCTAAACCAACTGAAACTGAAGAACTGATGGAATAAAAGGTGATCACTGCCACTGGGCTTGCTCCTTAAAATATTCTTGATCCTACGAAGAAAGAACAATCCCCGAGTCTGGGGTGCGCAAACCCCAGGGGAGCCAGAAAACTCCCAACAAGCATGTAAAATGAAGGAATTGTGCGCGTGTAAGTGTATGTAGCAGGTATAAAGAAAAGATGAAATATCCATTAAAGGTGATAAAAGAAAATGCTAATTGTAGATATCAAGATAAAGTCTATCACAAGGCACACAAGTACATTACTATTATTTTATATGTTATTTGAATTAGAGGAGAATATTTTTATGTATATAAATTGGGTTCCCGTAACCGTCCCGGGAACACGGCTTCAAGTCAAGTATTGACCTTTGACCCTTATATATAACTCAAGATATCAGGAATGCGCATGAGCCCGCTTATATACACTTTGTATTCTCCATCCAATTCCCCTTTATCAAACCCACTGTTTTTATCTGATTAATCTTAAGTGACTGTGCATGAAATGTTGTGCACTAACCACAGAGTTACCGTGGAACGGCTTCCGTAAAACTATGAAAAATAACCTTGACCCAGAACATGTCCAAATCAAGATGGGTGCATCGTCTAGTCAATGCTATTATAATAATATTAATAATCAAGAGAAAATCCTCATATTGGGATATCGATGTCGAGGGTGTAGCCATGCTATGATAGCATGCTTATGAATCATATTTTGCCGGAAGTCGTCTTCATGCACAGTCGACCCTATTAAAATGTCACTAGGTGATCAAACATGGCATCAGGTGATCAAACACATCATCAAGTGATCAAACATATCATTATTCGTCTTAACAAAAGGGAAAATAAATAAATAACATAATATAATTGTTTAGTGTCAAAATGGTCAAACGGGTTTGGTTTGATAGCCTAAATATCCACAAAATCTGATTTTTGTAAACAAAAAGCCCATACGGGTCTGTAATTTGAGTTATAGACCCAAACGGGTCTGGTATTTGATAATGGATCCTGACCGGGTCGGGTTGAGTTCAAAACAGACCCAAAAAATATTTTTGTAACAATGAAAACTTATGGGATTCGAACCCCAAACCCACCCAACAGCAACTCAACCACTCAACCAAGTCCAATGCGTTACAATGATAACAGAGTGACAGAAAAACAAATGTATTAAAACTTTATAGAGATCTTCAAAATTTTAAAAGTAATGACTTAGTTGTTGCAGATTTGAAAAGAACTTCTTGGTTGTAAAAGATTTCATGACCGAAAATAAAATTAAAAATATAAAATAAAATTTATAAAAGTATTAATATTGTTATTAAGAAGAAAGAATAGATTTGTTGAAACTGACTTAAATTAGAAAACCATCTGTAGCATAATGTTTATTAAAGGAAAGGTATTAACTTATTAAAAGGATTTTTCAATTTATGAGAATTTGTAAATAAACTTATATTATTACCTCGGAAAATAATAATATTATGTTCTTATTAAAACTAGATATTTCAAGAAATAAAGATTTTGTTGTAACCCTTTTTTTTGTATAATACTCAAATGTTTAGATTTAGTGTTAAATGCATAACTCCATCTATGCACGTATCAATATGTACAAAATTTGAACTGGATAGACTAATTCAACCTATATGTCTTGGACATGAGACCATCGTTGCGCGATTCCCCGGACCCCCCTCGAACCATCGTATAGTACCTGCGAACCGATTCCCAGTACATTTGCGAACCGATTCCCTTCGATACACGAACCAGTTCCCAAAATTAGTGTACCACTTACAAGTATGCTAGATGCAAAGTCTCTTTAAGTGCACGTGCACAAGACGCAATGCAACGTGTGCAATTAAGTGAAGGGAGACGCACAATAGAGTGTATTTAAGTATTTTGTATGAAAAAATATTAAAATTCATAATTAGCTTTCTAGTTTTCTACATATACTTTAGAAAACTTTAAGCGCACCCTAAAAAAATTTATAATGTACCACTAACCAAACTTGTGTACCGAAGCAAGCTACTGCCTAACGAATCCCAATTTTTTAAGTGGCAAATTGCGTACCTGAATTCATTCGTGACCCGCTACGTATCGCGTACTGTGTAACAATGCATGAGACACCTCCAGGAACAAGAAAGCATAACATTTGTCAAAGGAAAACACCTACATGAATTAACTAAAAAATTAAAACTATCAAAGCACCAAATAAGAGGTAACCACGTGTATATGATGCTAGTCAAACATAAATATCAGATATCACTAGTAGATTCTAGGCATGACAATCACATGTAAGCAATAAATAAAAATGGAAAGTGCTCTAGTGTCAAGTGATAACCCTCTTAACCAACATTTAAAAAAAAAGGATTATTCATCACAAGAATTGTAACATATACGTATTCTGAAAAAAAAGAACATATAGTAATCAGATAGACTTATTAGGTCTACAAAAATTTCTATACTAAATCTAGCCAAGAAACCTTAGACAAAAGATAACTAAACAACCAAAAATGCTTGCCTCAAAATATTTTGAACTCTGAAATTGGAAGATCCCTATCCGTTCCCTGTACTTGAGTACTCGGTCTCTCCTTTCTTTTTTTTTTTTTCCTTCTTTTTTCCCGTGTGTGTTTATGAAGAAAGATAGAGGAAAAGGATAAGCCCTTTAAAGGAGATTGGTTTGTTAACAAAAGATTAGGTAGCTAGAGATTTTCTAGTAGGAGAGGGAGGAGTTGGTTGAGATTTTCTCTTTGTTTTGTTAAACGTGGTTTCACGGTTATAGAGAAAACCGGATAGATTATTATCATTATTATTATTATTTTTCCGTGAGGAGAGGTAAGATTACTGACAGATGGGGATAAAACATTAATGATAACTTAGTTCTAATAACTTTGGGCTTTAAGGCTAAATGGGCCTTTCTAAAGGAAAAAAAAAACAAAGTGGGCCTTAAGATAAAACCCTCATGCATGAATACGTAATTAGAATTCGTGAAAAAAATTGGGTATTACAGTCCTCAGCTTGGAGGAATTGCATACCTAGAAATTTAAGTCCAAGGTTCTTTGGTCCACTATGATTGAGAACCCACTTGCTGAAATCTCATGACTACTTTAATCGGAAATAAAGTCCAAAATCCACTTCTATCCCACTTTGACTAGTTTCTTGTGTGTCGTATAATAGATCATTACCTGGTAGCAGATTTATTTTGTTTGTTTTTCTTCCGTGCTCAGGGGCACACTTTCATCTTTTAAGTTGGTCAAAATTCAGGCACATGAGCTGTGGGGATTAGACGTTCTGGGCAAACTTCTTGATATTCTACAATATTTTAAATAGTTGTTAGTTATAAGCGCGAGTCTCTCCCATAAAATTAACTCGGGTAGCTATGTTTTTAATGGACCATTATCCATATACCAATCTGCAGTGCTATTTGTTAATATTGGACTATTATCCATATATGAATTTTATTTTATCAAATAGGGTTACTGGTTAGTAAGTTTCGTTACCCAGATGTGGATCTATATCTGCTAAAAGAGAAGAAGATTATTATGATATCTGACCTATCTGAATTCACCGTTAATGTTATTGACAAGTAGAGCATTCTCATCTCCACTAGAAAAAGGGAAAAAGAAAAAGAAAGTGCACCGTACATCCTTGAGGTTTGGTTTAATGGATTATTCTGTTACAACTCATATTCCTTGATCACCATTAATAGGTGCAAACACCTTTTTTGAAGCACTATACACTCCTTATCCCATATGTTGTCTCTCACTGGGATTTCTGATTGATATGAGTAAACAAAGGAAAGCAGTTATACTTCAAAAACAGCCAATGAATAAGTTTGAAGGTTATTGTATATCTGAGGGAGGATACTATACTAATAAAATGATTCTTGTTCGTCATTTTTGTTTGAAATTGGTTCTGGGATAATTTTCAACTGTTTTCTTGGTAGTTGAAATGCTTACTAAGGTTTAATCACATGTGGGAAAGAGATTGGCAATAGTATCTTTGGAAACCTTTTCTCTGTATGAAGTTGACCGCGTTAGATAAATATTTAATCATTTACTGATCTGGAAATGAAGTTAATCCTCTCTTATATCTATTAACTGCAAATAAACTCATTCTCCTATATTAACTTTTTTCTGTTGCAGTCTTTTCTCCAGGCTGGTCTGCGAGCTAACTCACATACTCTCAGATGTTTGGCTTGTAAATCTGTGAGGATTTAATCAAAACTTGTCTTTACTGATGAAATAATGATTATTGGTCTCTTAATTCCTTTACTAGCTCGAAAAGATATCACTGCTCCTAATTTTTACACTGGGTTTCTTTTGTGGTTGACATGCTCACCAGCATTACCTTGATGCAGCTCTATTATGATTTATGGACTAATCTATTCTATAAGTGTGATTCAGTGATTGTCCCACTTTGGTGCCATTGTTCAAGAACTTTTCATTTCTTCTGTTTAAAAACATTGTCTTATCATACTATATTCACTTGTATAATATTGTTTATCATCTTTGAATCCAGTGTTAAATTCTAACTATGTGACAGCCACACTGGAAGCATTTTCTGTTTATAACCAAAATTCATCTATGTTTTTGGTTTATCATCCATAAAAGTTTAAAATACCATGAACCGAGATCATTTCCTAATGTCTATGAGCAGAAAGTAGATATTGTATGAAACTGTCTGGTAGTGCCATTATTCACTACAATATATGCGAAGGGTGCCTGTGAAAGTGCAGAAAATGTATATACGGACTAGCTTAACTTTCTTTTTAGAAAAATTCTCTCTTGCGCTTGGGCAATACAGGTTGTCCGGCAATTCAATTTTGCGATGTACTTATGCAATAGGATGGAGTCATTCTTGATAGCAAATGTGTCTTCATGATTTACCAAAATTTACAGATTTAAGTGTCATACACAATCCAACTTTTCAGTGGATTTATTATTTTTCAGATGAACATATAATACTGTGGTTGGGACTTATTCAATTAGCAGTTTATGATTTTATCTTTTTAATTATTTGTGATGCTCATGTCAAACTTAAATTGCACCAGGTTTCTTATATTCTCGAGAATGCTGAAGATAGAGGAACTATTGTGAAGACCGTTGTTGGATTTGACGTATATTCACTTCTAGTTGATTGCCTAATTGAAGGGTATGATGAATTCCCTTTTTCCTAAATTTATTTTTAATCATTTGTTGTGAGGTTCATGTGTGACATGGATGTGTGTTTTGGGCATCATGTTGCATTTTATAGCAATTCATCCTCAACAATGAAACCAGAGCCATGAAGGGTGGAAGATTTTCAAAATTGAATGTACAAGAACTTTCCTTCTCGGAACCAAAAGCAGAACTTAGTTCTCAAATTACGACAGCATATGCATAAAATGCAACCCCTTGTATTGTAAGAATTTAATGGGTCTTACCCTTAAGACCCTTTTTCACATCAGTTTCCTAGGATGCATGTTATGATGATCCCATGTCAACATTTCTCGTCCTGTAATATTTTCCATGTATTACCTGATTCATTTTACATTACATTTTTTGCCACCAAAGGTCCGCAATGTTTGGACCAATCTTTTAGCATATCCTTATACTGTACACAAATATGCATGATGGTTTTGAATAATGATGGTAATAGAGAAGAACGAGAAGTATGAGAGGTGAGAGGAAAAATTTGGGCAATATCCGTTCATGCATTGCGACTTTTACTCTTGGTCATATGTTTTTCCTTCAGTGTAAGTAGTTAAGTGCATTGATTTAAAAGGTTTTAATTTAGTGCCCATTGCTGCAGTAAAAGTTGATTGCTCACTGTATCAAAATTGGCAGGTTTGTATGGCGTTTCCCTCTTTGCTAATGATGTTTCATTAATTGCACACTGTAGCTCACTAGCCAAGACCTCTGGGCAATTAACTTACCGTAGTGTTCATCTTGCCTTAACATGCTTAACTGCAGACTTGACACCATGGCCTTTCTCTAGAAAATGGCTATTGATGATACTATTCAAGGGTTGGTATTATAATATGGAAGACATTGTACAACCTCCCATTGCCACCTCCAGCGCTCTTCCTTCCAAAGACCTGCTTCACCCCCCACTCATCAAGCCTAATAGTCATTTATCCTTGGCAGAAGGATTGCTTGACTACTAGCTGGGTTCCTGAGTTGTCTCATGCATTCTAGAAGTGGCACCCACCAGACTGTTGTGTGGCTTCACACCTTACTGCTGAGTAATTGTAGCTGGAGGTGGTAGCACACTTGTCTGACTGATATTGATTCTATTACCAGTGTATTTTAGTGCTTGTGTACACATGATAACCTAGAAAATTTCTTGAATATATAATTTCTGGTGAACCTCAAGACAGAAGTTCAAGATCCAATTAATGCTGATAAGTATAAAAGATAAGCTCACAATACATACCAGTGCTATAGAATTTTAACAGATTAATTCTGACACAGATGCATCTGAAATAAATTATGGGGTTTCTATTTTTCCAACACCAGTATTTAGAGGCTTAATCTTTATAAACTACGTAGACCTTGAACCATAACATTAGTCATGAAGATGCTCGTCCAGAAGGGGTCCATAGAGAAATATGTTGTCTTTGGTTGCTTGGTTTTGCTTTTCCACATGCCTGGACAGATGCATCTGAAATAAATTATGGGGTTTCTATTTTTCCAACACCAGTATTTAGAGGCTTAATCTTCATAAACTACATAGACCTTGAACCATAACATTAGTCATGAAGATGCTCGTCGAGAAGGGGTCCATAGAGAAATATGTTGTCTTTGGTTGCTTGGTTTTGCTTTTCCACATGCCTGGACAGATGCATCTGAAATAAATTATGGGGTTTCTATTTTTCCAACACCAGTATTTAGAGGCTTAATCTTCATAAACTACATAGACCTTGAACCATAACATTAGTCATGAAGATGCTCGTCCAGAAGGGGTCCATAGAGAAATATGTTGTCTTTGGCTGCTTGGTTTTGCTTTTCCACATGCCTGGATTGGCTGCATTGAATTCATATGCTAGTTTAGTGTTAGCTTCTCTTCTCCCTCTCTTGCAAGTGTATATTGGCTTGTACCAGAACATGGTCCAAACATACCCTTTTGCATAGTTAATTTTTTTCCCCCAATATATTAATAAATATGTTGTGCCTTATTCTGATGTTATCAAAATAAGTATCTTCTTTGAAATCTGTACCAAACTTCAATAGGCCAATTTCTTAGACAGTGGGATCTGGTTCTTATGAATTCTCCAACATGTTTTCCATATACTTTTGTAATCGGTAATGAAATCCATGTTTATAGTACAGAATATATCTCCCATTTAATAAGTTCTGTTTACAAACTTAAATAAACCACAGTGCAGTATTACTCTACATACATTACACTGGGGCACTATAATACCGGGCATCAGCATATCAACATTCCATGGTCCCAAAATCTGCATAAACTTGACTGTTAACTGCAAACTTGTCTTTCTCTAAGCTCCGTTTATCAGTATACTTGGTGATTGATACATAACATAATTATATATGCACATAAAGATTTGAATGCATGTATTTGTACATGATTCTTCATGCATATGTATAATTATCTGTATTGCAGAATGAATCCTTTATTCTTATCTCGTGCAAGTACATAGGTTGGTGGCACGGGGCGATATAAGTCCCATATTGAATCTCAGATCTAATTAGTGAATTCTTACCAGGTTCAGTGGGCATTAACTGTTTGTTTCTAAAACCTGGCCGACATATCACTGCAAACTAGGTTATAACATCTTTACGCCCTAGACTAATATCTGATTTGTCATCAGTGAACCTAAAATATTGTGCCAAAGATGACTTTCCTTTTATTTTATTTATTTTATTTTTTGTTTTGGATTTGTGAGAGCACATCCTTAATACTTCAGACGACTAGTCTTTGTAGCGAGTAGTCGGTGTGCTCTGAATTTATTTGCAATCAATTCTTTTTTAAGTGTTTCGTATTGCGTCCTTTTGGTGCTTTCGTTGTAGAACATTCTAATCTCTGTCTTCTGTACGATGGTTTCTGGCTTTCCTCTTCTATTTTAGTGCTATTCCACAAGTATTTCAACCAGTTATATTCTTGTGTACATCTCTATTATGTCACAGCAATGAAGAAACTTCAGCGGCAGCTTTGGGTGCCATAAAGAATATTGTCCAATCTCCTGAAGGAATTGTAAGGGTTATATGTCACTGCAGCATTTGTTTCATTTCCATTAATGCAAAACGTGTTCATGTCTTGGTTAGTAATAGTGAAGGTATGGTTTTTGCGTAGGATGTCATCTTTCCGGCAAGCATTCAAGAATCTGTTCATCTTGAACATGTAGCATCTCGTTGCTCTTCTTTGGTATGATGTGCATTCTCTTGAACTATAGTTGTAAACATTACTTTTCAATTTTATTGATTATCTTTGATTTTCTGTCAGTTAGAACTTTAAAGTTACAATTACTGCAATAACCTTTTTTTTGTTTTTTAAATCATGTGCTAATTCTAATTTGCATTAAAGCTTTACCCTGCTGTCTTCTGATCCTTCATGTGTGTGTGTAAAGCTCCTATGAACTTAAGTGGATAGAAATACTTGTCCACCAATTTTTTTTATCCATTAGATTAGCGTTGAGATTTGTGCAAGACATGAGGGGTATTTTTGAGATGTGCGTTGATTTTCATCATACGCTAGCACAAATCTTAAAGCTCCGATAAACTCAAGTGGATAAAAATACTTGTTCACAAACTTCTTTATTTGCTTTGAGATTTGTGCAAGACATGAAGAGTATCTTTCAGATATGTGCATTGATTTTCATCACATGCTAGCACAAATCTCAAAGCAAATCTAATGAATAAAAAAGTTAGTGGACAAGTGCTTCTATCCACTTAAGTTTATAGGAGCTTTACTATATGCGTGTGTGTAGAGAGAGAGAGTGTGTGTGTTAAGCTACTATCTACTTAAGTTGATAGAAGCTTTTGACCATCCAACTTTTTAACCATTGGGTTGACTCGATTGATCAATATTTGATCAAAGGTGAGTTGTCATCATTTAGTGAGGGAGGGTCAGTTTGGTAACATTATCCAACACAAACTAAGAAACAAAAATTCCTCTAATCTTAGCCCCCTTCGCGTCTTCTCTTTCTCTAAACTCTGCAGCGAAAACAAAAGAAAATATCGGCACCCCTCTTGGCTTGGGACGTTCATCACACTTTTGGGTAAACAAAATTTTTCCATTAATTTCAACAAGGACAAACTCCCAATTGAGTTTAGATATCTTAGAGACACAAACTAATTGAATTCGTTTACAAATCTTATAAACACTAACTAATTGGGATTCAAGTTCATCGTTTGGGAAGTTATGGGATTCAAGTTCGTTGTTTGAGAAACTATTTCTTCTCCTTTTAGTAGGTGGTGCTTGGCATACAAGAACTACATCGAAAGAAGGAATTTATTGCTATTTCTTCCGCACATGGATGACCAATTTTTACATTTTAAACATGAATAAATAATTAGGCTTAAACAAGAGGGATCCTAAAGGCCGTTCTTGGCAACTAAAGACTACAACAAAATGCATGCATGGAAAGCTATGTTGTTTAATCTAATGCATGATTGAAAATGTGATCAAAAAATTTCTCCTGCCTTAGATTTAATATCTTGGTGGAATGGTGCTAATACAATGCTTATCCTCTCTTTGAGATTTGGAAGCTTAAATAGCTGCTTGAGGATTTATTATTCCTCCCAAAGAAAAAAAAAGAAAAATAAAACATTGTACGGACTATGGTCGCGAACGGGGGACGGCGTTGCACTCACCGCCACGTGGTGCTAATGTTTTTCTTTTCGTCTTTGCCGTTCAGAGACTTCGAGAGAAGAGAAAGAAGTCACGGATAGGATATTCACGTTTCCTTTTTGTTTCATTTTATCTTTACAAAACTATCCCTCCCTCATTAAATGATGACAACTCATTTTTTATCAAATCTTAATC
Source organism: Asparagus setaceus (assembly GCA_012295165.1). Lineage (NCBI taxonomy): Eukaryota > Viridiplantae > Streptophyta > Magnoliopsida > Asparagales > Asparagaceae > Asparagus > Asparagus setaceus. The sequence continues at coordinate 52,191,006 of CM022705.1, read as the reverse complement.
AATCAAATCCATCCAACGGTTAAAAAGTTGGATGAACAAAAGCTTCTATCCACTTAAGTGGATAGTAGCTCAACTCTCTCTATATATATACACACACACACGTATGTATATATATGTGTGTGTGTCTATATATATATATATATATATATATATATATATATATATATATATATATATATATATATACATATATACACCACCATATGCTACTATATAAAAACTTAGTGAGGGCAATAAAAAGTAGAGGAATGAAGGACATTTTCTTCTTGCTTTTATAATTTAAAGGGTATAATTGTAATTTCACAAGAATACTTTTTCTCTTTCCTTCTTAAGAACATTCTAGATCATCTAATACTATGAAAACTTTAGATCATTTAATTTTACAAGGATACTTTTTCACTTTCTTTTTCTTCTTCTTTTCTATTTCCTTCTTCAAGAACATTCTAGATCATTTAATGACATGAAATTCTAGATCATCAATCTACTAATATATAATGGAAATAGTGGGGTAGGTAAAAAGGATGAGAGGTGGATGTTTCCTCCATGCCTATTGTATTTGGAAGGGTAGAATCCTAATTTTATAATAGTACTTTTTCCTTTCTTTTCTTTTCTCTTTCTTTTTAAGAGCTTTCTAAAATATTGACATGAGCTTATTATTAAAGCTCACTAATAAAATATCTATTACATTGCATATTATAAGAGATATAAATAGGAAATGGTAAAGTTCTTTACCAAAATGGATAAATATAAATACAATTATAATTTCAATATGATCCAATGTAAATATTATTGAAAGCATATCTAGATATTTAGGCTAAAAATAATTAGTACAATAATTTGAAGAGAAAATATGAAAAAACTCTTCTAAATAATATTATTTAGGAAATTACGTTATCACTCAAGTTGGAATATTTTTATCAGTCAATTTCAAATAAGGTAAATAAAATGTCGATATCAAATGAAAAACATTATAACAAGATCTTGCAAAACTGATGATACTTTAGGGTATTAAAGCGACCTTTTATGTAAAAATTAGAATAATTAAGTTTTAATCTCCAATGCACGTGCATTTGTGTGTGCAATGATTCTGGTGTATAGTATTTCTTTAATATGATGTAACTTACAAATCATTGATGTCGACTTCTTGGGATTTGTGCACTTATTGCTACTCACTAGTTTAAATTATTACTCGTACGCACTGAAATGCACTGTTATTGATGACTATAGGCTTTGGTTGAATAACGACTAGTTCAGAGTGACTTAAGCATTAGGTTCATGTTACTAATTGTTAATGCTTCAAACAGATCTCCTGTCGACAAATTTTGGAAGTTTTCTTTTCTCTCGAACATTTATAGATATAACATTACTTGAACTCCGACCCTTGTTGTTTTAAAATTTTGGGCCTCAAAAGTTAAAAGGAAAGACATAAGAGCCTTGCTGAACTATTTATTAGGCATAAACTTCTACAAATTTGCAAAAATGTGTATATGGTAAGTGCATGAATAGAAGGTTGTGTTCACTACATTTCAAAGCTACTATATAGTAGCCGTCTCCTCAACCATAGGGATTGCTCGTGAGAGCTTGCCCAAGATGGATCTGGACAAGTAACGTGGTTGAACTTGAGATGTGGCCCATATGGGTGTATAGTGTTGAAATAAGGGAAATATTGAAGAAATTTGTGCTTTTTCTAACCTGGAACCAGATATCTCTTTAGAAAAATTGCTGTAACAAGAGGTGGAGTGCTGGAGAGATGGACATTAAGATCCTGGAAGCACAACAAATAAGCTCATGTCAATTCATTGTGCTGCACTAGGCTTCAGTTTTGCATGTAAAGCTTTTTGATGAAATCTAGTCATCTTGGAAAAATCTAGAAGAGAGTAGTTGACTGATTTCTCAGAAGATTATTACTATTCTATTTCATACATTTGCTATTTCTGCTCTGGTGCTGCAACTTTTCTCCCTCTTCAACAGATGTTGGGTGAAACCCTAGAGGTTCTTTCAAAAAGTGTCATTTAACACAATAGACAACTATTATATTGTCTTAAAAGGCCACTAAACATGCCCAATTTAGACTATCACAACTCACAAGTATCAGATGGCAGGAAGCAAGTCGCGCTATAGTTATTCTAGGAAGTAATCACCATGATATTTGAGTGTCTGCTGCATTATTTATTAACCGTTGACAGTAAGTTGTACTTTATGCATATTTATGAGAATTGCAATCAGCTGCGTAATCTGTGGACTGTTGTCTTGTTGAAGTGAGCTTGCAATGTTAAAAACATGATATTTATATTAGATGGCTACAAAACCAGAGATGTTTACCCGTCCATATGTTGGGAATGAAGAAATGTCCAGGAAATGAATGTAGTTGAAAATTAAAATGAGAGTAAGATGGATGGTACCTATATGCTATAGGGTAATGAGAAGGATCGCATTCTTGACAACTAGAAATAGCTTCATTTAAGGCTGAAACGAGGGAGAACTAACTCCAATGGTTTGTGCATATCCAATGAGTATTAATGAATAAGCAAGTTAGGAGGAGCAGTATGATTGTAGGTAACGTTGCAATGAGAATGAATGTTAAGACCTAAATGAAAATTGCCTTAGATTGTGAAAAGTAGACTGTAGCTGTTTATTTAATGTGTTAGTGATAAAGTTGTTGCTGTTGTGGTGGGTACTATCAGGTCTAACTAAGTAAACTATTATGTGGGAGTCCACTGTGTAGATAATAGGAAATTATTGTGACAAACTCAGAAAATATAGCGAAATAATGATTTGTTGTGTTCTCTATTGATTATTGACAGTATTAATGTTCAGATAGTGTCCTTGTGGAGTGAAAACAGTATTACTTATGCTGATGCTGGAGAGTGAATTGAATACTGCAAGTTTTTAGTTGCTTCTTTGCTACTTTTGTTTAGCAATAACAGCACTCATGTAAGAACTTACTTAAGTTACACTGAATTTTGATATTGCGCCTTAATCTTTAACTAAACTCATCTAATGAAAATTTTCAGGGACGAATTCGAGTTTTGGCCTTGATTAAAGAATTGTTTTCACTTTCTAGTTCAGTTGCATCAGCAGTGCACAAAGCAAACTTGCTGAAGTTATTTGAGGCAGAGATCAACAACAGAGATGATATGCTCACTACTTTAAGTGCTCTGGAGCTCTTATATGAGGTGAACTATCTCATGGAGTTTCTATCGTTTTCTTTACAATTTAAGTTGAACTATTGAATTGACTAAAAGTTGCATACATGCTTCTCTGCATCCTTCATTTCCAGCCTTCATTTCCCCCTTTCTCATTCTTATTTCTTAGATATGCTTGGGATCTACTGTAACTCATTGATTGCAACATCTATGTGTTAGTTTATGGTCAAATTTGTTTTCTTTTTACAGTGTAGACACAGACTGCAGGCAAGTCTGCACATGCATGTTCATCAATGTCCAGGAAAAATAGTTCCAATTTTTTAACGGGAAAACATTTGATTATGAAGGCCCGGAAATGTTAGCACTTTCATAGAATTTACTATAGAGCTTTGCAAAGTCAGCTAAATGTAGCTTAAGGTTGTCTAAACTGTGGTGACAAGACAGTAAAGCTAGCAGTCAAATTGATGTTTGCTATGTGTTGACGGCCAGTTATATTATCCCATTCGTACAGTGAAAGAAACCTAGTCTTCCTCATTGATTTGATTTAGGAGATTGTATTGGTTTTCTCATGGATGGTCTGGATAGTCTTTAACATTTACTTGTTTTTGGAGCAATACAAACTTTGGTTGGTAGATAGCTCATTTTCTTTGGGAGGGCTTACAGATTCAGTTCTGGATGCTAAAAGGTTCTGAGAAATGTTGTCCCTTAAGCGTAAGAGAAGTGGGTGATAACAGAAGTAATTTCTGATTAAATCATTTTTAGGAGATTGTGATTGTGTCCCTCTCATGGGTGGATTGGATAGTTGTAGAATATATTTCTTTTTGGAATTTTGGTACTCATGATTTTGAATGGCGGATACTTGCTTTTGTCAAGAACTCCCGCGTTCACTTTTGGTTGCTGAAATGCTTTAAGGAATTTTTCCCCCTCATGGGTGTGAGAAATGGGAAGTAACTAATAAGCACATAGTTAATTGACAATATTTAATCCTGAGGTTATCCGCGAAGCTTCCAGAGGATTTTTTCATTTTATTGGTTGAACTGAGATGTTGATTTTTTTCCATTATTTGACATTAAATGTAATGCAATCCGTTCTGACAGGATATTCCTTATAACCTCACTTTTAAGCATAGTACTGAAATGGGGCTTTGTTAAGAAACCTAATCTGGTCCTGGAGAAGGATACTTTTGAGTAATAATTAGTCCATGATGCTTTCATGCTGTATGACATTATCGTATACGGTCAATTTGGCGGTGTGCATCTGCACATCAATTATGTTTCAAATGGAGAAATGCCTCTACAAAAAATATAAGTACTTGGTTTGTGTAGGCTTTTAGATGCAGCATATGCATGGATAAACATTTTTTTTAGGGCTTTCAGTTATCAATTTATTACATGTGCTCCGTACTCTGCCCACTTGTAACCTGTAAAATGTTAATGTACTTTGGGTTGGGTTGGTTTGGGCTTCGGAGGTTCGCTGTACCCATGCCCAGTCACCTTTGAGGTACTTGGTATTCAGTAAGCTTTGGCTGAATCTTCATAGAGCAACTACAATAACAGGTCATGTTAGATTGATCTTTTCTTTGCTTTAGATCTAACTACAAGCAATATGTAGAATTTATCTGTTGCCGGACTGAAAATCATTATAAGTGAAAAATGGATGTAAACAGATCTCAGCACGGAAATATGTTCCGATCAAAAGCTATACCTAATTACATATCATTGGATGCTAGGTTAGTTATGGTTGGATATGTTCTTATGCAATAATCCGCCATATACCTTACAAATCTTCCAAATACCTTTAGCAGTTCTTCAGATGGAAACTGAATGAAGGCACTAGTGTCTTATTAGGCATGGCTGAATGTTTATTACTTGTCTTTCCATTAATGCTCAGTACTCGATTCACAAGTTGACACTGGACAGTCATGAATTAATGAAGGATCCTCTACAGCTGCAATAGTTCTTGGTTAGTCCGGGTTTAGAGGGTATCTTGATTTACTCGCAGAATTGTTTTTGCTCATATTGGCATTCACTGTGCAGTTGGTGGAATCTCCTCATAGCTCAAGGTTCATACCAAAGGTCACCTTGCTTCATATATTAACTGATATGATAAGGTAGTCCCGAAATAAATTTCTACTGGTTACTTTTTGATGTGTCCATTGTTTGACATTGTAAATTTTTCTTCTAGAACTTTAAAAATTTTATGTTTCATGTAATTCAAACCCATTTTAGTGATGCTGGAATAGATTCGGTTTTACGATCAAGAGCATGTCTGATAAGTGGAAGGCTTCTTTCTTTAGCCAATGCTTACCAGGAGATTGATGAGTCAAGTAAGCTATGCTTTTAAATTTCAATTGTTCATCTTGCTCGAGCTGCTGTTAAGACTTTTATTTAACCTTTAGTAGTTGTTACCTTTAATCCCTTGAGATATAATGTGTGAAATAACTAGTGGACTGGTACATGGTAATGAACTATAACAGTAGGGGAAACATAAGCGGTTATGTTTAATTATGTTGTGTTGTGGGGATGCAGGAAGTGAGATTATATGTATTTACTATTTAGCATGTAATATCAAACAACTGGAGGTATTACAATAACTCCTTGAGTTTATAATCAAATTTAGTGTAATGGTTTTCAATTTTACGGAGGTCAAATTCTAGGATGAGGGATATACTTTTAAATTCCAAGAATATGGATCTGCATATTCAAGTCTAAAATTTTCTATATCCTGTATTATAACTGGTCAGTGCCTACTATTGATTTTTCCCCTTCTTGTTATCCAAAAGTCTCCTGGGTAATAATTCATATTTAAGTTCTAATCATGTTGGTAATATTGATATTTGACTAATTTGAAGAATGGTATCTTCTTTTGGAACTTCAGCAGTTACCTCTCTTCTTTTGGCTATTGATGGAAGACTGAAGTTGCTAGAAGGTCAAGATTCAGATGAATATGAGAGTGCAATTGAAGCTTTAGGTCAAATTGGGGCATGTGAGTATGCTATTATATGTAACTTACGGAGCGTCAATCTCTTTTCCCAATTTAATCAACACTTGTTTGTGTTCAGTTTAACCGTTACAACTCAATAAGCACTTACCGGTAAATTTCTTAGCTCCCAGCTAAATGCACAGTAAGTCTATTAAAAAAGATGTAGTCCTATGTCCACGCTCACGTGATTTAAATTTTAAACTATAGAGCGACTTTTCTCTTATGTTGTTAATGTGGTGATGAGTGCTTGATGATTGGACAGACAAATATATCTTTGTTTATTTATTTATTTGTACATTATTATCATTATTTTTTCTGTTTCTATTTGAATAGAATAGAAACTTAAATGCCTATCTAATTAAGAGATAACAGATATATACACAATTTAAGCTGGAAAGTCCAATTTGGGTGGCTGTTTTCGCTGTGGAAAATTGTTAACATTTACAGAAAACCAATGCATAACACGCAAAACAGTTACCGTTGCATTTCGGCCGTCATGTTAGACATGTTGGATGATTTTGTAAACACTGTAAACACCTATAGGCTAGAAAAAACCTCATTATCTATTCGATCTTCTGAACCAGGAGTAGATCTATGAGCAAGATTTTCTGATTTTGATGAGAGTCAAGTCAAGTTTATGGTCTCTTGTGAGGGAGAGGGGAGAAAACTAAGAAGAATCACATCAATTTCATGTGAGCTGAATTATTAACAAGAAGGAGTAGGCCAATCCGGTTGGTTGCGCTTGAAATTATCCAATCTACATAAATCAATTTAAAACGAAACTTCAAGGACCGAGGACACATGCTGATGCAATCAAATCTTTCAGTTTAGACTGAATAATGCTCACCCTGTTGTATCATAGGACATTTCCCCATGATACCTACATGCGTGCATCACATGAGGCGGTTATGCATCTCCTAGGGTGCAGTTGCACCCTTAGAATCTTTGTTATTACATGTAAGCAGTAGTGCTTTTGCAGCCTGCCCCAAAAAAAAGAGAGAGAGAGAGAGAGAACAAAAAATAAAAAAATTGCGCCCCCAATGGCCGAATCTATCTAAAAGAAGTAAGAATCTAGTAGAGCCCATTTAAATTTCCAATAAGAAAGTCGCATGTGCCCAAATATTGAAGCCCAAATTTACCATACTAGAAATCCAAAACCCCCCTCCCTCTCATTTCTAGAGGACAGTGTTCCCAAATTTCCAATTGGGATCAAATCCTAACACCACATAATTCCCCTTCCGCACCGGCCTCCACCCGTTCTTGACGCCTTCCAAGAAAAATAGATACTTGTCCCCCCCCCCCCCAACACCCAAAAAAAAACATCACACAAAAAAAAATTCTGGATCCGTTACTGTGCCTACAGACATATTTATTTGTTTATTTTAATGTCATTTCGTTATTTCAGTCTGATAGTAGTCTCCAGGTCTTAGTTGCAAACCCCATATTTAGTTATAGAAGATGTGATATGAGATTTGGCAAGATAGAAAGAATATTGATTCATAAAAGTTTCTACTTGCTTTTATACTTCTAGTTTCATATTCAAAATATTCATGGAGTTGAAGTTTAAAAGTGAACTTTATGGTTTTGTAATCCATTTCAAGAATCTTACTAGCTCTCTTGGTGTTTCTAGCTAGTCAAGGAGCTATTTTATTGCTTACGAGTTCATCTCCTGTCGCAAGGCATGTGTTTCAGGCAGCCTTTGGCCACCAGAGTAGAGGCAAACAGCTGGTGAGTGCGAAGAGTTTGCTGATACACATTTGTTTCATCTTTACTGAAATTTTTGCTCTTTGATTTGAATATAAACTCTTGTCTAAGTTGATTTGTGTTTAGCATTTTTTTTATATGCCCAATTCATTCTTGTATCACAATTTCCAATCTAGAACTCTTGTTCAGTTATTTATGTTTTCTTTTCTCAGCTTTCTCTTATGATTTGTCACATAAGTACGAGTTAATAACCAGCAGAGTTGGTCAATGTCACTCTCTTTTCTGTTATTATAAGGAAAAAGTCTGGGATTTGAAGGCTAAATCCAGATCCAAACTCAGTAAATTGATTGCGTGTGAATTTTGTGTAGCTTACTAAAAGTAAATTTCTCTGATTAGGTCTGTATATCGTTTAGTGGACTTCTTGAAACTCTTTTTCCTTTGATGTCTTCTGTATTTTAGGTGATATCAGTATGGGCTATGACAAAAAATAATCTGCAAGGAGCATGAAAAATTAAAAGCAAATTTGTAATGCTATAGTCAAGTTCTTATGTGATTAGATAACTATTTCTTCATGGAAATCACTTGTCCCTGCACAATCATTATAATGATTTGATAAGATTTACTTAGTATCTTGCATTTGACCATGCGAACCATGCAAGACCTTGTCTATGATTTAATTGTAACTGATGGTTATATTTGGTTCTGGAAAATTGTTTTTAATCATTTCCCCATTATGTCTTGCTTTTTGGTGCATGTTTTTCTCGCTTGAAGTCAGTATCAACATGTTATGGCTGATGGTGCTTTGCTTTCTGTGATCATAGTGCAGACATTATTTAGATCCATATAGTGTTATGCTATGTAACGTATTATTTTCAGGCTGCTTTGCATGCCCTTGGAGACATTTGTGGAGCGAGCCGACCTGGAGACATGATGTTGCTTAATGATGCTGCAGAGAAGTGCCTTAGGCAGTTATTTTATGCCGCAGCTGCCAACAGTCCAAAGATGACACCATCTGTTAGTGTCCTTTCTTGACTTCGCTATACAAACATATTTCATCTATACAAATTTCTAAGCAATCTACTAGTTGAAAGTTGTTCAATCAACAAATAATACTCAAGTATTTCTATGTCCCAGCTTTACTTCTAATTTATACTTTTCTGTAGTTGTAATTGTGACTCTCAATCTATTAGAGCTAAAGGGTTCTGCGTCATAATTTGTTGAAGATCTAATTTTGTTGGTAGGGTTTGCTTCTGTGGGTGCTCCAACAGGAACCGAAAACGACAAGCTGTAAGCACCTTTCCAATATTTAAATCTTTACAACTTTTCAACTTCTCTAGTGCCTTGCCCAAGCATGAGAAATGCCATAGCGCTACTGTTATATTATTTGTCTACAATTGTCTTACTTTTCCTAGTTTGCCTAACTTATTTGGGATTCTCTATTACAAACTGAAGCTTAACAAATGTTTTTCTTATTTCATTCTATTGCATTCTTTTTCGTAAATTGGTAATATTGATAAGCTCCGTGGAAGGTCAGTTGCTGTTGGATGAATTGTTCACTATTTAATCAGTGATGAATTCGTCACCATTTAATCTGTAGATAATTTTCAACATGTATACATTGATATCCCCAAATACTTGATATATTTGGCCGATATATCCTTTGACAAGGCTTGCCGCAAAACGGTATGGTCTCAATATCCGTTAGCACTTTTGGCATATCCCCGATATGTCGAAGCCGTTGAGGGGAGCATGAAAGCCATGCAAAACCCCCTCGACGGCTTCAAGATCTAGAAAGATGGGAGATGTTTCTAGGATTGAGTAGGCTCTGACACCGCGTAAAAAAAAAGAGAAGGCAGAGTTATTATTCATCTAACCCTAACCTCTCTTAAATAGAGATTAGGAGGATATTATAAAATATGTATGAGATAAAATCATATCTAATCACATCTCACAATATCTCAATAATATCTCATAATATCTACTAGATCTAAATATCAATAATATCTAACATGTATATATATAATATAATGTCCTAAAATGTAATCTAGACATACTTAATAAAATGTAAGCATACAAAAAAGTAAATAGTATATGTTTAAGATCAACTAACCAATTGTGAAAGCTTATTTAGAGAAAACGACCAACTGGAATGTTCTAGAAAGCTTCATAGGGCTGGAATCTTTACTAAAAAACGTTAAAGAAATTTTGTAGAATTATATTGTTTAATGACAAGCCCTCGACCACATCTTTCATTTTGACTTTGGCTTCGATGACATCTTTGACTGAGATAACATCTCTATCTTCTACAGTCGATTCCTAAATCTTCACTGAACAAATTTTTTTAATAAACACTGTTCATTGTTAACAGTACTCTCACCTGACTATATTCCTGGTGATTGCCTTCATCGCCCGATCCTTCTTCGGTCAAAACTTCACTCTTCTCTTTTCTGCAAGGTGCATTGATTTTACTTCTTTCCCGTCAAAGGACGTCAAAATCAAGATTAAGCATCAAAATCAAGATTGAGCGAGCAATGGATCAATCATATGTTTTGTTTTTTGTTCTTAGTTGCTTTACTGGCTACTCGCTTAGGATTTCTACTTGCTGACCCGCTCAGGATTTCTATTGGCTTACCCGCCTAGGGTTTCTACATGTTTACCCCCGCCTAGGATTTCTATTGGCTTACCCGCCTAGAGTTTCTATTGGTTGTGATTGTAATTTTTCTGAATGCTTACGTCTTCAAGTATTCCAATTAAAGATGACATTACCAAAGCTCTTGCAACTAGTTATATTATTCCCATTTGTAACAAGCTGGACATATCTAGTGTATATGCTTCAGCTTGAGCGGGAGTGTTAGATATTATTGGTATTTAGATCTCGTAGATATTATGAGATATTGTGAAATGTGATTAGATATGATTTTATCTCATACTTGTTTTATAATATCCTCCTAATCTCTATTTAAGAGAGGTTAGGGTTAGATGAGTAATAACTTTGCCTTCTCTATTTTTCTACAATACACAACATCTGAAATGGCACTCTGATACTATATTCTCGATATTTCCCTGATATCCGCAATCCGATATGAATTTGGTCATTAGATATTTCCCCGACATCCAATATTTAAAACCTTGCTTGTATAACATTGCTCATATAAATTTTCTATTGTATTAATACTATGCACTAGGACATTAGCGATTTAACTGTTAAGTCTTTCTAAGTGTGTTTATGAATGTGCACAAACTTTGCCTCATCACCTTATGTTTTGATTAACAAATTGATTACAGGGTTACAGATTGATATCTGCATTAGTAGCTCGTCCTTGGGGCTTGATGGAGGTTTGCTCAAAGCAGGAAATCGTAACAATCGTTACAGATGCAACCATCGAGGACACAAAATTTGGTTTGCTTCTTTTGTCTCCATGTGACTTAATTCATTTTCAATTGTGTTTTCATTTTGGTAGTTTTCTCCTAAATATTTGTTGTCCTCTTTAAAAATAGTAGTTTGATGTGATTATCTGCTCTTACTGTATCTTTTTAAAACAATTTTCAGGCATGGAGGCGCGCTTTAATTGTTGTGCAGCCATTAACAATGCTTTATCAGCTTCAAATATGATCCATGATGCCAGCATAGCTGAAGTAGCCGCAAAGGTATACACATTCATTCAACAATGGAATAGCCTCATAAATGCTGCAAAAATTGTGATTAAAGAAACCGATGGACTTAAAATTTTTGTGTTCTCAGTTGCAGGATGCTGTTAGAAGAGGTCCCTATCTTGCTAAGAAACACATCGAACCACAGCCTGTCGTGGTAACTGCTGATAGATTCTGATGGTGTTTGATTTCGGTTGTGTTAGGGTTTTTTTCCTCCCATCCTTCGTCATGTAATGTTTATAGGAATAGGAACTTGAGATCGAGATTTCATGCAAGAATGTAATGTGAAAATCTCTTAACAGCAAGTATAGATAATGAAAATTTTCAGTGTCTAAACCATATATCATAATGTCACTATTTATATCCGTGTATGTGTTTTGATAAATAAATACATATCAAATAAGCATTATATTAGTTCGCTGATTTATGCAATGTTAATTGGATGTCAGTTGCTCTCTTTTGAACGGCTTTGCTTAGGTCTTTGTTCCGTATTAAATTGCAGTCTGAGCTTTTGTGTATTCTTTAACAGCGGATCTCTTTATTGACTAGCTGTCTGATACCAGTCATTAATCAGAGCTTCTTTTCGAAGTAAGATGGATTTTAAATATAGCTTGAATGTTTAAAGTTATGAAGTATTGTTATAGCTTTCTACTCAAATCCCCTGTTCTTCCTACTTTTCACTGTTCTTTCTCTTTCATGTAAGCTTTTCGCAAGACTGCATCATCTCTCTAAGTTTGAGACTTTTGATACCTAACTATCATAAAAGTCAGCGGAGAAACTTAATACCAATCTGGTTAATATGCTAAACTGGTTAAGAAAGGTTACGGAAAATACTAATTTGGTAATTTAGCCATACACAAGGTGAATCAAGGTGATCACTTTTTAACATTATATTTTATCTCCAAGCTTCATAAGAAGCTTGAGTCATTTTGCGAGATTATGTAGGATTTGAGGGATGAATATACAATTTTCAAGATTTGAGGGACTAGTATGCAATTATTAAAGATGTAAGGGACTAATATATGAAAAAACCCTATATTTTATCTCCAAGCTTAATAACAAGTTTGAGTCATCTCATCTTCGTTACGGGCTGGGGTCAGATTAGGATGTGATGGACCGTTTTCAAAACAAGTTTGGAACATTCTTCAAATTGTAAACTGCTAAATCCGCCTAGGGGTTGGATTCGGGTTTGGCGTCTCAAACCCAACCCGATTCGCACCAAGTTACAACATACAAATTGTTGTCCGAGAAAAAGTGAATAGACTTGAGCGAGCGCGATGTTTGAAAGGGCTCGTGTCAAGCTGTGTATGGATCCGGCCCGTTTAATCACCTCCTCTACTTTCGCGCCCGCTCTCATCCTCTCCGTACGACTGCGATATTTACCATAATTAAATTGTGCCACGTCAAATCGAAATCATTTCATTAACTTTTCAAACATCCCTCTAACTTTGAAAAGTCTCCCCTCCAAAAAAGAAGCCCTAAAATTCTCTGGTATGCTACAATTGTTCCCTCTCTTTCTCTCTCTTAATTTGGGGATTTTGGTTTTCAATTTAATTTCAATTAAGTCTCTTTTTATCACAGACGAAAATTTGTTAATGAGTTTCTTGCTACATTCTCTTATTCAGATTTTACTTCTGTTTTCACTCAGTAATTTTGACGATTTCTTCTGTATTGCTCTTTAGTTTAGTTTCATATGCGACATCTGTTGATTTTTGTTGATAGGCAATCTCCAATTTGTTACCTTGTATATTGATTCTTTGCAAGTTATGAATTTTGATACAGAATCTAAGTTGGTTGTCCTTGGAGATTAGAAAGTCGAAATCTTTTTAGACTATAACTAAATATGAGCACCTTTTCCTAGTTCCCCAAACAGATCTTTTGAGGTTAATTTACGTGTTATTTGAATGTTTCATGCATTGTAGTCATCACGGGTTGTAGATCACAATGTATAGATCGTGACGGTAAATAAACATAACAAACACATAATGTGATTGTGTATAGATGCGATCAAGCTCAAATTTTTAGATACGAAATTCACGATACTCGAGCAATAGACATTATATCCGTGTCTCTACTTAAATATGTGAACTTTAATGTATCATCTCTACTTTCCCATTTCAGTAGTTGTGTTTACGGAGTAGTAAAAGATAGTAAGAAAAATAAAACCATAGCTGTATAGTAATTTATATATTTTTTTCTTGTCTTTCATCCACCTGCGAATAGAAACGAGCCTTTGCACAAAGATTCTAATTTCTCAATGCTCGTTGTACTAATTTTATTGACCATTAATAGCTGTGTCTGGAGCCAATTGAAACTAGGTGATGGAGAAAGTCACAATGAAAGAAGGGAGAGGAACATACTGTCATAAACTAGTTAGTATTTTTTTCATGCAAAAACTTATAGGCATTTGATTGAGGTTGAGCAGATACCTGAAAGAGCCATTCAGCCAGCAACATGAGAGTATAGCTAGTGACATTGCAAATCAAAGCTTACTTGTGGTTTTCATAGATGTACAGATGCTATTTTTGGCTGGATATGTTCTGTTTGTAGTGATAGTCTTTTTCTATAAGTTAAATTTATGCAGAGGCAAAGATGAATGTACATGTGCAAGCAAAATTCAGCATGCACGCAAAATTAGTGACTGGGTGAGGGAAGGCGGAAGTTATTTTCTAGGCTACACTCGATAGCAATAGTATTTGAAGTTGAATCCTAAAACATAAAACCATATTTTTGCAACTTAAGTGAGGTAAAAATGTGATGACCACTCAAATTTGCTATATATCACAAACAAAATATTTTGAGGTTTCTTGCTTATGTATGGAGTTGTGCTAAAATAAGTTTTCTTCAACAACAAGTTGTGTAGGACACTTCATTTGTTAACTCAATTTGGTCTCTGAACATTTCATGTTAAGATCAATATCGATGGTTGATTTTCAAGATGACATACTTTAGAAAATGATTTGGTTCAATAGCCTATCATAAGCCATTAATGTTTTAAGGTGTTGATGTGTGTATAGAAATGTTCAAATTGTACAATTATTTGATTAAAGGTTGTTAATTCATATTGAGCAGAGCTTGTTATACATTGATAGGGTTATCTTACATGATATATACACATACAATTGGTTAACAAGTTAAAGACAACTCACCGACAATAGCGTATGGATAGAGTATGAAGGCGGGCGTATGGATAGAGTTATTGAGGCGGTGATTGTGACACAACTATTCATGATAAGATCTAACACCCCCATCGAACTCATGGTGGATCGAAATCGAGAGTTTAGATATGAAATAGCGGAACTAAGGAAAAGTTTGTGTCTTGGCAAACAAATCTGTCACTTGTTCCTTAAAGCGAACATTCGAGAGTGTAATATTTCTAGCAACATGCTTTTATCAAACCACATGGCAATCTACCTCAATATATTTGGTACGCTCATAGAACACTAAGTTTGCAGAAATGGAGATGGCACTCTGATTGTCACAATGTAGAGTGATGGAAGAAGTAATAGAGACGCCAAGATCTCGTATAAGAGTGCGGAGCTATTGTAGCTCAATCATAGTAACTGTCATCGCCCGATACTCGACTTTGTATTAGAGCGAGACAACATCTTAACACTTACTACGCCAAGAGATAGAGATGATTCCAGAAGAATGCAAAAGCCAGTGGTGGAGCGTCGAGCGTCTTAATCATCGGCCCATCCAACATCACAGTATGAACAAATTGAGAAAGAAGAGTCTGATGGAAATAACAATGATCGGGATATAGTGTCATGAAGATAATAGAGAACTCGAACTAGAGCCGCATAGTGAGTAGAAGTAGGAGCACTGACAAACTGACTCAAGAGAATTGTCGCTAGAGGCTATCGGAGTGAAGGAGGAGTGGCGAGAAGAAGGTACAGTACCAAGGGTACATGTATAATAGTGCAGTATGAGCCTTGATAAAAGTTGGTGAGGGCAAGTTGGTGAGAGATGTAATATATCTTAACCTCCGGCGTCAAACTCACGGTGGATTGGAAACTGTGAGTTTGGATAAAAAGTGTTAGAATTGCAAAAGATGTGTGTCTTAGCCTCGATGGAGTCTGAGTGGCGATGAAATCAATAACATAGGATGGAATCCAAGAGTAGCGATAAAGAGAAAATTCTACAACTGGATGATCGATGGCATCAGATAGGAATTCAGGGGCATTGACGGAGAACTCAATATTGACCGAGATAAACAACGAGGAATAGGAATCCTTGTACATCAACAGAGAAATTCTTTGTGATGACGAGAATGAACAACGAGGGATAAAAATTCTTGTATATCAACGGAGAAGATATTAATTATCAATGTCGAGGCTATGAAGAAGAGGAGCTTGTCACGAAGAAAATCTCAATAGTTGATATTGATGCAGTGTAGAAGATATTTCGTATGAAAGAAAGAGACACAAGTCAAAGTCGAAATACCGGATGAGACAATAATGGATTTTTAAGAAATTACTAACATGTTAAAAGAGGTTGACAGAAAAGACCGATAGGCGTGATGGTGTTCGATGGAACATCGACAAGAAATTCCATGGTTAAAATAATAGGATTTGTGGTGGATGAGGATGACAAAGAAAATATATCTAAAAACATGATTCGATTGGGTGAGAATATCAAGAAGATGGGTCTTCACGTAGGTGATTTGAGCTCACGTGGGTCTAGGAAGAGCACTAAAGTTAGGTAATAAAATACCACAATAAGATGAAAGATTAAAAGGAGCAAGTATAGCTCTCTGTTGGGGGCGAGGACTAGATTTGTTGGCCTTTGTAATTAGGCCTAGATGTATTAGTGTAGCTGGGTTATCCAAGAATTAGTGTAGCATGGAAATGACGACTTGGTACTTTTATTATTCTCTTTCAATATTAAATTTAAATTTAAATTAAAAAGAAAAGAAGATAAATTAAGTGTTTTCGTTGACGGGGAAGAAACGAGACGAGATCTGAATTCCTCATCCCCCAATTGTAATCACTCTCCCCCGCTCGATCCATGGCCACTCTCCCCCCCCAGTCCCTCCTCCTCTTATTAATGGCCGTCCTCACGCTCTCCCCGATCCCCTCCCATTCTCGATCCATGAGTACAAACAATCAGCAATCGAGAGACTGCAGCGGCAGGTGGATCCACATCCTCCCCCTCCCGAGCCGCTTCAACACGGACCTCCTCCAGATGAGCTGTTGTTCTGCTTTGATCCTTCTGATCTTGAGCCACCGTGAACCACGGATTTCTGATCCTGCACCCTGAGCAGCCTCCTGACTTTTCGATCTTCGACGATTTCCCTTTTGTGATCCGATTTTCCGACTCCTCGGCCACGACTTTCTCGTCTCCAGCCGCCCTGCCTGATTCCTCCTGACCCTCCGCCGACCCTCCCCTCTGGGGCACCTCCCTCCTCCGCCTCCCCCACTTCCTCAACCTCACCGTCCTCACCCTCGAGGCCCGCGCCTGGCCCTGGCAGGAGCACGCCGTCCCCTACCCCACCTCCTTCCACCCCGCCACCCTCGCCCGCCTCGACGCCTGGATCTCCCGCGCCAGGCGCTCCCGCCGCACCAACCTCGCCCTCTTCGCCGGCGGCGGCGGCGGCGGGGGCCCCAACATCAGGGCCAGCATCAAGTCCGAGTGCCAGAACAGGACCGACATCTGCGAGCTCGTCGACTGCTCCGGCGGCCTCTGCACCCACGACCCCATCCGTTTCATGCGCCCCATGCTCCGCTCCGACTTCTGCCTCCAGCCGCCCGGCGACACCCCCACGCGGAGGTCCACCTTCGACGGGATCCTCGCCGGATGCATCCCCGTCTTCTTCGAGGACATCTCGCCCGGTCTCAGTACGGGTGGCACCTGCCCAAGAGGGAGTACCAGGAGTTCTCGGTGTTTATACCCAAAGAGGACGTGGTCTACAACGGGGTGAAGATTGTGCAGGTGCTGGAGGCCATACCGAGGGCGAGGGTGAGGAGGATGAGGGAGAGGGTGCTCGAATTGGCGCCTAGGGTTATGTACAGGAGGCACGGGAGCTCCGATGGGCTGAGACAGAGGAAGGATGCCTTTGATCTCGCCATCGACGGGTTCTCAGAAAGATTCGGAGACGGTGAAGGCTATCTCGAGCCAGAGTTGCTCTACGAGGAAGATGATGAGGAGGATGCGTGATGGATACGATTGAGAGGCCTCTATCTCTGTTAATTATATCTGTTCATTCCTTGTTGTTCCTCCTCTTAATTGATAGCAAACTTGGTTCTTCATCTGTGATGCTTGAGTATAGAAATATATAAATGAAAGTACGTTAGGAAACGCAAGCAAACCGCATGTGTTTCTTCTTCAGTTTATGTTCTTCATTGATTTAGACTACAATGATATATCTTTCACATTTTGCAGCAAATACCCCATCACGTTGGGATTGGTATGAGGACATATAAAAAGCTTTTTAGTTTTTAGGAACTAACATGAAATTACTAGTTGCAGGTCAGAGATACCTTTCTTTTGCAAGATATGAGGTTCATCAAGAGGCGGATTCTTCAGAAACAAAGCTGTATACTCTAAAAGTGTTTCCATGTAAGTTCTGCTAATCTTGTGATGTGTGCATCCTTTCGAGATAAATTTTCAATTGCGTCAAATTCACTATCCTAGGATTGTATGGCTATGTTACGTGGTATGTTGTTGTGACTTGTAAGGATGTCGTCAATGTATGAGTCACTTATAAACTATGATGCAAGTTTCACTGCTTGTTTGCGATGAACTTAATACTAGTCCGCTCATTTACCCACATAAGACTGCTAAATGCCAGGGATATACTTGCAACATCGGTGGATTTTTGACTTGACGTGTTAGCAAAAGATTAACAAGAGGATATTGCTCGCTCGCTCTTAGAACACGCTTCCACCATCCGAAATCATCTTTGTAACCAGTCATATTCGACCTTTGACTATCCAGTTGATCTGCCACTTTAGGACTAGACTTCTAGTTCCTTTCCATTCCCTTTGACGCTTGTTATGCAGCTTCATTGCTGCTCAACTTTAAATTGGCAGCCTGGAAATTCTAAGTTAAACTAGTTGTTGGTGCTAACTAGAAAAGGATTTAATCCTTCACCACATGACAGTGTGCTTTCTTATCTTATATCTAGTCCTAAGTGAACATAATTAATGGTGTTCTAGACTAATTTTCTGGTCAAGTGATCAGTTGAACCGCTCTCTGGATCGGTTTAGTTCTTAGCTCTCTATAAGGTTTTGATGAAATGCACCCGAACTTATGGATGACTTTCATCTGAATTTGATAGATCTGAGTGAGTAGGATTATCTTTGTTCATTCTATTTGTGAACGTCGTTTACTTTTGGGATGCAATTTAGTAGGAGTCTCCTAAAATTTCATTTGAAAGATAGCATATTGGTATTGGATTGAAACTCCCCCCGCGTTTGATGGAAGCACTTTGCCTCTTCGAATTGGCCTCGGAAGAAGAGCTGATTCTGGTCTTTTTGGGCAATTCAGATGGCTGGGAAACTTGCTCCGTTTCAAGTTCTATTTCTTTTATTTCGCTTGTGTTTTTACACAATCAACCATCTTTCTTAGCTTGCATCTGATGTCTTGTGCGCTCTGGTGTGCAAAGGTGAAGCTCCTTACATAGCCTTTTTTATGAAGAATATCCAAAAAGCATTTATGTAAGCCTTATTCTGATGTGCGCACACACACACACAGGTTTATGGTCGGCTAATTATAGAGGCTGGGAGATACCCAACTTATTTCTCTCTTTGGTTCCATTTAGAGTGAGCAATTACAGTTTTTCTTGTTCTTTTTCTTATTCCTTCTGTGAATGTTGTTTTCGGGTGGTGTTAGGAGGAGACAATTGATGACCGATATCAATTTGATTCCTGTTGCTTTCATTATAGTTCCGTTGGCATCACCTTTAGGGCAGTGCAAGGTGAGGAAGAAGCGTGTACAAGAAGAGGATAAGAGGACAGAAATCTCCCATGCCTCTTGTTTGCTAAATATACTAGTAACTAGTAACTTGTACATTGAGAATGTAAGTGTTCTCACTCACTGGTGGCGAAGTAAATACTCTAGGTTATTTACCTATTCATATTGCATACTTGTAAGTTGAATTTACGAATAGAGCTAGACCAGTTGATGGATGCACAAATGATCTTTTATTCTCAAGCATCTAAATTTATGAATAGACCACATAAATCATGTTAGGGAACAGATGAACCACAAAAGGGTAAGAAAGGCTAATTTTTCCAAAATTGAAGAAATAATAGGGTTTGGAGATCCTCCCTCTTCAAGTATCCGCTCAATGTTGGCTGAGGACTATCAATGTGGATGAAGCTGATCAGGGATGATAGTTCTTATATGGCAGAATCATTGCAAGCATTCAATGTCCATTCATATTTCATCAAGACAATATTTGGATTTCATGTTCTTTGAAATGGTATGGTTTTGCTAGTCTTGTTCCTCCTCGTTTGAGTGATATTGTTATTGTGGGAAGCGTCATACCAGCGAGTGATCGATGGTAGAATAGTACTGTTGCCACTGATGCGATCACAGGTTTGATTCCTACTTGGTGGAGCTAATTTTCTTTTTTGGTGAGGACAGACCGTCAATTGCTTCTTGTTTATCGGAAAAAGTTAAAAAGAGAAGGTGGAGGAATGATATTGTATTGATTCTTATATTCTCGAGAATGCTGAAGATAGAGGAACTATTGTGAAGACCGTTGTTGGATTTGACGTATATTCACTTCTAGTTGATTGCCTAATGGAAGGTATGATGAATTCCCTTTTTCCTAAATTTATTTTTAATCATTTGTTGTGAGGTTCATGTGTGACATGGATGTGTGTTTTGGGCATCATGTTGCATTTTATAGCAATTCATCCTCAACAATGAAACCAGAGCCATGAAGGGTGGAAGATTTTCAAAATTGAATGTACAAGAACTTTCCTTCTGAACCAAAAGCGAACTTAGTTCTCAAATTACGACGACATATGCATAAAATGCAACCCCTTGTATTGTAAGAATTTAATGGGTCTTACCCTTAAGACCCTTTTCACATCAGTTTCCTAGGATGCATGTTATGATGATCCCATGTCAACATTTCTCGTCTGTAATATTTTCCATGTATTACGATTCATTTTACATTACATTTTTGCCACCAAAGGTCCGCAATGTTTGGACCAATCTTTTAGCATATCCTTATACTGTACACAAATATGCATGATGGTTTTGAATAATGATGGTAATAGAGAAGAACGAGAAGTATGAGAGGTGAGAGGAAAAATTTGGGCAATATCCGTTCATGCATTGCGACTTTTACTCTTGGTCATATGTTTTCCTTGATGTAAGTAGTTAAGTGCATTGATTTAAAAGGTTTTAATTTAGTGCCCATTCTTTGCGATAAAGTTGATTGCTCAACGTATCAAAATTGGCGAGGTTTGTATGGCGTTTCCCTCTTTGCTAATGATGTTTCATTAATTGCACACTGTAGCTCACTAGCCAAGACCTCTGGGCAATTAACTTACCGTAGTGTTCATCTTGCCTTAACATGCTTAGCTGCGGACTTGACACCATGGCCTTTCTCTAGAAAATGGCTATTGATGATACTATTCAAGGGTTGGTATTATAATATGGAAGACATTGTACAACCTCCCATTGCCACCTCCAGCTCTTCCTTCCAAAGACTCGCTTCACCCCCACTCATCAAGCCTAATAGTCATTTATCCTTGGCGGAAGGATTGCTTGACTACTAGTGGGTTCTGAGTTGTCTCATGCATTCTAGAAGTGGCACCCACTGGTGTTGTGTGGCTTCACACCCATCACGAGTAATTGTAGGCGGAGGTGGTAGCACACTTGTCGTGATATTGATTCTATTACGGTGTATTTTAGTGCTTGTGTACACATGATAACCTAGAAAATTTCTTGAATATATAATTTCTGGTGAACCTCAAGACAGAAGTTCAAGATCCAATTAATGCTGATAAGTATAAAAGATAAGCTCACAATACATACGAGTGCTATAGAATTTTAACAGATTAATTCTGACACAGATGCATCTGAAATAAATTATGGGGTTTCTATTTTTCCAACACCAGTATTTAGAGGCTTAATCTTTATAAACTACGTAGACCTTGAACCATAACATTAGTCATGAAGATGCTCGTCGAGAAGGGGTCCATAGAGAAATATGTTGTCTTTGGTTGCTTGGTTTTGCTTTTCCACATGCCTGGACAGATGCATCTGAAATAAATTATGGGGTTTCTATTTTTCCAACACCAGTATTTAGAGGCTTAATCTTCATAAACTACATAGACCTTGAACCATAACATTAGTCATGAAGATGCTCGTCGAGAAGGGGTCCATAGAGAAATATGTTGTCTTTGGTTGCTTGGTTTTGCTTTTCCACATGCCTGGACAGATGCATCTGAAATAAATTATGGGGTTTCTATTTTTCCAACACCGGTATTTAGAGGCTTAATCTTCATAAACTACATAGACCTTGAACCATAACATTAGTCATGAAGATGCTTTCGTCGGAAGGGGTCCATAGAAATATGTTGTCTTTGGTTGCTTGGTTTTGCTTTTCCACATGCGGATTGGTGCATTGAATTCATATGCTAGTTTAGTGTTAGCTTCTCTTCTCCTCTCTTGCAAGTGTATATTGGCTTGTACCGAACATGGTCCAAACATACCCTTTTGCATAGTTAATTTTTTTCCCCCAATATATTAATAAATATGTTGTGCCTTATTTTGATGTTATCAAAATAAGTATCTTCTTTGAAATCGTACCAAACTTCAATAGGCCAATTTCTTAGGCAGTGGGATGCGGTTCTTATGAATTCTCCAACATGTTTTCCATATACTTTTGTAATCGGTAATGAAATCCATGTTTATAGTACGAATATATCTCCCATTTAATAAGTTCGTTTACAAACTTAAATAAACCAGTCTTGATATTACTCTACATACATTACCTTTGGGGCACTATATCTAGGGCATCGACATATCAACATTCCATGGTCCCAAAATCTGCATAAACTTGACTGTTAACTGCAAACTTGTCTTTCTCTAAGCTCCGTTTATCAGTATACTTGGTGATTGATACATAACATAATTATATATGCACATAAAGATTTGAATGCATGTATTTGTACATGATTCTTCATGCATATGTATAATTATCTGTATTGCAGAATGAATCCTTTATTCTTATCTCGTGCAAGTACATAGGTTGGACTGGCCTGGGACAGCCTTAAGTCCCATATTGAATCTCAGATCTAATTAGTGAATTCTTACCAGGTTCAGTGGGCATTAACTGTTTGTTTCTAAAACCTGGCCGACATATCACTGCAAACTAGGTTATAACATCTTTACGCCCTAGACTAATATCTGATTTGTCATCAGTGAACCTAAAATATTGTGCCAAAGATGACTTTCCTTTTATTTTATTTATTTTATTTTTTGTTTTGGATTTGTGAGAGCACATCCTTAATACTTCAGACGACTAGTCTTTGTAGCGAGTAGTCGGTGTGCTCTGAATTTATTTGCAATCAATTCTTTTTTAAGTGTTTCGTATTGCGTCCTTTTGGTGCTTTCGTTGTAGAACATTCTAATCTCTGTCTTCTGTACGATGGTTTCTGGCTTTCCTCTTCTATTTTAGTGCTATTCCACAAGTATTTCAACCAGTTATATTCTTGTGTACATCTCTATTATGTCACAGCAATGAAGAAACTTCAGCGGCAGCTTTGGGTGCCATAAAGAATATTGTCCAATCTCCTGAAGGAATTGTAAGGGTTATATGTCACTGCAGCATTTGTTTCATTTCCATTAATGCAAAATGTGTTCATGTCTTGGTTAGTAATAGTGAAGGTATGGTTTTTGCGTAGGATGTCATCTTTCCGGCAAGCATTCAAGAATCTGTTCATCTTGAACATGTAGCATCTCGTTGCTCTTCTTTGGTATGATGTGCATTCTCTTGAACTATAGTTGTAAACATTACTTTTCAATTTTATTGATTATCTTTGATTTTCTGTCAGTTAGAACTTTAAAGTTACAATTACTGCAATAACCTTTTTTTTGTTTTTTAAATCATGTGCTAATTCTAATTTGCATTAAAGCTTTACCCTGCTGTCTTCTGATCCTTCATGTGTGTGTGTAAAGCTCCTATGAACTTAAGTGGATAGAAATACTTGTCCACCAATTTTTTTTATCCATTAGATTAGCGTTGAGATTTGTGCAAGACATGAGGGGTATTTTTGAGATGTCGTTGATTTTCATCACACGCTAGCACAAATCTTAAAGCTCCGATAAACTCAAGTGGATAAAAATACTTGTTCACAAACTTCTTTATTTGCTTTGAGATTTGTGCAAGACATGAAGAGTATCTTTCAGATATGTGCATTGATTTTCATCACATGCTAGCACAAATCTCAAAGCAAATCTAATGAATAAAAAAGTTAGTGGACAAGTGCTTCTATCCACTTAAGTTTATAGGAGCTTTACTATATGCGTGTGTGTAGAGAGAGAGAGAGTGTGTGTGTTAAGCTACTATCTACTTAAGTTGATAGAAGCTTTTGACCATCCAACTTTTTAACCATTGGGTTGACTCGATTGATCAAGATTTGATCAAAGGTGAGTTGTCATCATTTAGTGAGGAGGGTCAGTTTGGTAACATTATCCAACACAAACTAAGAAACAAAATTCCTCTAATCTTAGCCCCTTCGTCTTCTCTTTCTCTAAACTCTGCGTGAAAACAAAAGAAAATATCGGCACCCTCTTGGCTTGGGGCGTTCATCACACTTTTGGGTAAACAAAATTTTTCCATTAATTTCAACAAGGACAAACTCCCAATTGAGTTTAGATATCTTAGAGACACAAACTAATTGAATTCGTTTACAAATCTTATAAACACTAACTAATTGGGATTCAAGTTCATCGTTTGGGAAGTTATGGGATTCAAGTTCGTTGTTTGAGAAACTATTTCTTCTCCTTTTAGTAGGTGGTGCTTGGCATACAAGAACTACATCGAAAGAAGGAATTTATTGCTATGTCTTCTGCACATGGATGACCAATTTTTACATTTTAAACATGAATAAATAATTAGGCTTAAACAAGAGGGATCCTAAAGGCCGTTCTTGGCAACTAAAGACTACAACAAAATGCATGCATGGAAAGCTATGTTGTTTAATCTAATGCATGATTGAAAATGTGATCAAAAAATTTCTCCTGCCTTAGATTTAATATCTTGGTGGAATGGTGCTAATACAATGCTTATCCTCTCTTTGAGATTTGGAAGCTTAAATAGCTGCTTGAGGATTTATTATTCCTCCCAAAGAAAAAAAAAGAAAAATAAAACATTGTACGGACTATGGTCGCGAACGGGGGACGGCGTTGCACTCACCGCCACGTGGTGCTAATGTTTTTCTTTTCGTCTTTGCCGTTTCCGAGACTCGAGAGAGAAGAGAAAGAAGTCACGGATAGGATATTCACGTTTCCTTTTTGTTTCATTTTATCTTTACAAAACTATCCCTCCCTCATTAAATGATGACAACTCATTTTTTATCAAATCTTAATCAATCAAATCCATCCAACGGTTAAAAAGTTGGATGAACAAAAGCTTCTATCCACTTAAGTGGATAGTAGCTCAACTCTCTCTATATATATACACACACACACGTATGTATATATATGTGTGTGTGTGTCTATATATATATATATATATATATATATATATATATATATATATATATATATATATATATATATATATACATATATACACCACCATATGCTACTATATAAAAACTTAGTGAGGGCAATAAAAAGTAGAGGAATGAAGGACATTTTCTTCTTGCTTTTATAATTTAAAGGGTATAATTGTAATTTCACAAGAATACTTTTTCTCTTTCCTTCTTAAGAACATTCTAGATCATCTAATACTATGAAAACTTTAGATCATTTAATTTTACAAGGATACTTTTTCACTTTCTTTTTCTTCTTCTTTTCTATTTCCTTCTTCAAGAACATTCTAGATCATTTAATGACATGAAATTCTAGATCATCAATCTACTAATATATAATGGAAATAGTGGGGTAGGTAAAAAGGATGAGAGGTGGATGTTTCCTCCATGCCTATTGTATTTGGAAGGGTAGAATCCTAATTTTATAATAGTACTTTTTCCTTTCTTTTCTTTTCTCTTTCTTTTTAAGAGCTTTCTAAAATATTGACATGAGCTTATTATTAAAGCTCACTAATAAAATATCTATTACATTGCATATTATAAGAGATATAAATAGGAAATGGTAAAGTTCTTTACCAAAATGGATAAATATAAATACAATTATAATTTCAATATGATCCAATGTAAATATTATTGAAAGCATATCTAGATATTTAGGCTAAAAATAATTAGTACAATAATTTGAAGAGAAAATATGAAAAAAACTCTTCTAAATAATATTATTTAGGAAATTACGTTATCACTCAAGTTGGAATATTTTTATCAGTCAATTTCAAATAAGGTAAATAAAATGTCGCATATCAAATGAAAAACATTATAACAAGATCTTGCAAAACTGATGATACTTTAGGGTATTAAAGCGACCTTTTATGTAAAAATTAGAATAATTAAGTTTTAATCTCCAATGCACGTGCATTTGTGTGTGCAATGATTCTGGTGTATAGTATTTCTTTAATATGATGTAACTTACAAATACGTGATGTCGACTTCTTGGGATTTGTGCACTTATTGCTACTCACTAGTTTAAATTATTACTCGTACGCACTGAAATGCACTGTTATTGATGACTATAGGCTTTGGTTGAATAACGCACTAGTTCAGAGTGACTTAGCGCATTAGGTTCATGTTACTAATTGTTAATGCTTCAAACAGATCTCCTGTCGACAAATTTTGGAAGTTTTCTCTTTTCTCTCGAACATTTATAGATATAACATTACTTGAACTCCGACCCTTGTTGTTTTTAAAATTTTGGGCCTCAAAAGTTAAAAAGGAAAGACATAAGAGCCTTGCTGAACTATTTATTAGGCATAAACTTCTACAAATTTGCGCAAAAATGTGTATATGGTAAGTGCATGAATAGAAGGTTGTGTTCACTACATTTCAAAGCTACTATATAGTAGCGCCGTCTCCTCAACCATAGGGATTGCTCGTGAGAGCTTGCCCAAGATGGATCTGGACAAGTAACGTGGTTGAACTTGAGATGTGGCCCATATGGGTGTATAGTGTTGAAATAAGGGAAATATTGAAGAAATTTGTGCTTTTTCTAACCTGGAACCAGATATCTCTTTAGAAAAATTGCTGTAACAAGAGGTGGAGTGCTGGAGAGATGGACATTAAGATCCTGGAAGCACAACAAATAAGCTCATGTCAATTCATTGTGCTGCACTAGGCTTCAGTTTTGCATGTAAAGCTTTTTGATGAAATCTAGTCATCTTGGAAAAATCTAGAAGAGAGTAGTTGACTGATTTCTCAGAAGATTATTACTATTCTATTTCATACATTTGCTATTTCTGCTCTGGTGCTGCAACTTTTCTCCCTCTTCAACAGATGTTGGGTGAAACCCTAGAGGTTCTTTCAAAAAGTGTCATTTAACACAATAGACAACTATTATATTGTCTTAAAAGGCCACTAAACATGCCCAATTTAGACTATCACAACTCACAAGTATCAGATGGCAGGAAGCAAGTCAGCTATAGTTATTCTAGGAAGTAATCACCATGATATTTGAGTGTCTGCTGCATTATTTATTAACCGTTGACAGTAAGTTGTACTTTATGCATATTTATGAGAATTGCAATCAGCTGCGTAATCTGTGGACTGTTGTCTTGTTGAAGTGAGCTTGCAATGTTAAAAACATGATATTTATATTAGATGGCTACAAAACCAGAGATGTTTACCGTCCATATGTTGGGAATGAAGAAATGTCCAGGAAATGAATGTAGTTGAAAATTAAAATGAGAGTAAGATGGATGGTACCTATATGCTATAGGGTAATGAGAAGGATCGCATTCTTGACAACTAGAAATAGCTTCATTTAAGGCTGAAGCGAGGAGAACTAACTCCAATGGTTTGTGCATATCCAATGAGTATTAATGAATAAGCAAGTTAGGAGGAGCAGTATGATTGTAGGTAGCGTTGCAATGAGAATGAATGTTAAGACCTAAATGAAAATTGCCTTAGATTGTGAAAAGTAGACTGTAGCTGTTTATTTAATGTGTTAGTGATAAAGTTGTTGCTGTTGTGGTGGGTACTATCAGGTCTAACTAAGTAAACTATTATGTGGGAGTCCACTGTGTAGATAATAGGAAATTATTGTGACAAACTCAGAAAATATAGCGAAATAATGATTTGTTGTGTTCTCTATTGATTATTGACAGTATTAATGTTCAGATAGTGTCCTTGTGGAGTGAAAACAGTATTACTTATGCTGATGCTGGAGAGTGAATTGAATACTGCAAGTTTTTAGTTGCTTCTTTGCTACTTTTGTTTAGCAATAACAGCACTCATGTAAGAACTTACTTAAGTTACACTGAATTTTGATATTGCCTTAATCTTTAACTAAACTCATCTAATGAAAATTTTCAGGGGCCAATTCGAGTTTTGGCCTTGATTAAAGAATTGTTTTCACTTTCTAGTTCAGTTGCATCAGCAGTGCACAAAGCAAACTTGCTGAAGTTATTTGAGGCAGAGATCAACAACAGAGATGATATGCTCACTACTTTAAGTGCTCTGGAGCTCTTATATGAGGTGAACTATCTCATGGAGTTTCTATCGTTTTCTTTACAATTTAAGTTGAACTATTGAATTGACTAAAAGTTGCATACATGCTTCTCTGCATCCTTCATTTCCAGCCTTCATTTCCCCCTTTCTCATTCTTATTTCTTAGATATGCTTGGGATCTACTGTAACTCATTGATTGCAACATCTATGTGTTAGTTTATGGTCAAATTTGTTTTCTTTTTACAGTGTAGACACAGACTGCAGGCAAGTCTGCACATGCATGTTCATCAATGTCCAGGAAAAATAGTTCCAATTTTTTAACGGGAAAACATTTGATTATGAAGGCCCGGAAATGTTAGCACTTTCATAGAATTTACTATAGAGCTTTGCAAAGTCAGCTAAATGTAGCTTAAGGTTGTCTAAACTGTGGTGACAAGACAGTAAAGCTAGCAGTCAAATTGATGTTTGCTATGTGTTGTGACCAGTTATATTATCCCATTCGTACAGTGAAAGAAACCTAGTCTTCCTCATTGATTTGATTTAGGAGATTGTATTGGTTTTTCTCATGGATGGTCTGGATAGTCTTTAACATTTACTTGTTTTTGGAGCAATACAAACTTTGGTTGGTAGATAGCTCATTTTCTTTGGGAGGGCTTACAGATTCAGTTCTGGATGCTAAAAGGTTCTGAGAAATGTTGTCCCTTAAGCGTAAGAGAAGTGGGTGATAACAGAAGTAATTTCTGATTAAATCATTTTTAGGAGATTGTGATTGTGTCCCTCTCATGGGTGGATTGGATAGTTGTAGAATATATTTCTTTTTGGAATTTTGGTACTCATGATTTTGAATGGCGGATACTTGCTTTTGTCAAGAACTCCCGCGTTCACTTTTGGTTGCTGAAATGCTTTAAGGAATTTTTCCCCTCATGGGTGTGAGAAATGGGAAGTAACTAATAAGCACATAGTTAATTGACAATATTTAATCCTGAGGTTATCCGCGAAGCTTCCAGAGGATTTTTTCATTTTATTGGTTGAACTGAGATGTTGATTTTTTTCCATTATTTGACATTAAATGTAATGCAATCCGTTCTGACAGGATATTCCTTATAACCTCACTTTTTAAGCATAGTACTGAAATGGGGCTTTGTTAAGAAACCTAATCTGGTCCTGGAGAAGGATACTTTTGAGTAATAATTAGTCCATGATGCTTTCATGCTGTATGACATTATCGTATACGGTCAATTTGGCGGTGTGCATCTGCACATCAATTATGTTTCAAATGGAGAAATGCCTCTACAAAAATATAAGTACTTGGTTTGTGTAGGCTTTTAGATGCAGCATATGCATGGATAAACATTTTTTTTAGGGCTTTCAGTTATCAATTTATTACATGTGCTCCGTACTCTGCCCACTTGTAACCTGTAAAATGTTAATGTACTTTGGGTTGGGTTGGTTTGGGCTTCGGAGGTTCGCTGTACCCATGCCCAGTCACCTTTGAGGTACTTGGTATTCAGTAAGCTTTGGCTGAATCTTCATAGAGCAACTACAATAACAGGTCATGTTAGATTGATCTTTTCTTTGCTTTAGATCTAACTACAAGCAATATGTAGAATTTATCTGTTGCGGACTGAAAATCATTATAAGTGAAAAATGGATGTAAACAGATCTCAGCACGGAAATATGTTCCGATCAAAAGCTATACCTAATTACATATCATTGGATGCTAGGTTAGTTATGGTTGGATATGTTCTTATGCAATAATCCGCCATATACCTTACAAATCTTCCAAATACCTTTAGCAGTTCTTCAGATGGAAACTGAATGAAGGCACTAGTGTCTTATTAGGCATGGCTGAATGTTTATTACTTGTCTTTCCATTAATGCTCAGTACTTTCGATTCACAAGTTGACACTGGACAGTCATGAATTAATGAAGGATCCTCTACAGCTGCAATAGTTCTTGGTTAGTCGGGTTTAGAGGGTATCTTGATTTACTCGCAGAATTGTTTTTGCTCATATTGGCATTCACTGTGCAGTTGGTGGAATCTCCTCATAGCTCAAGGTTCATACCAAAGGTCACCTTGCTTCATATATTAACTGATATGATAAGGTAGTCCCAAATAAATTTCTACTGGTTACTTTTGATGTGTCCATTGTTTGACATTGTAAATTTTTCTTCTAGAACTTTAAAAATTTTATGTTTCATGTAATTCAAACCCATTTTAGTGATGCTGGAATAGATTCGGTTTTACGATCAAGAGCATGTCTGATAAGTGGAAGGCTTCTTTCTTTAGCCAATGCTTACCAGGAGATTGATGAGTCAAGTAAGCTATGCTTTTAAATTTCAATTGTTCATCTTGCTCGAGCTGCTGTTAAGACTTTTATTTAACCTTTAGTAGTTGTTACCTTTAATCCCTTGAGATATAATGTGTGAAATAACTAGTGGACTGGTACATGGTAATGAACTATAACAGTAGGGGAAACATAAGCGGTTATGTTTAATTATGTTGTGTTGTGGGGATGCAGGAAGTGAGATTATATGTATTTACTATTTAGCATGTAATATCAAACAACTGGAGGTATTACAATAACTCCTTGAGTTTATAATCAAATTTAGTGTAATGGTTTTCAATTTTACGGAGGTCAAATTCTAGGATGAGGGATATACTTTTAAATTCCAAGAATATGGATCTGCATATTCAAGTCTAAAATTTTCTATATCCTGTATTATAACTGGTCAGTGCCTACTATTGATTTTTTCCCCCTTCTTGTTATCCAAAAGTCTCCTGGGTAATAATTCATATTTAAGTTCTAATCATGTTGGTAATATTGATATTTGACTAATTCGAAGAATGGCGTATCTTCTTTTGGAACTTCAGCAGTTACCTCTCTTCTTTTGGCTATTGATGGAAGACTGAAGTTGCTAGAAGGTCAAGATTCAGATGAATATGAGAGTGCAATTGAAGCTTTAGGTCAAATTGGGGCATGTGAGTATGCTATTATATGTAACTTACGGAGCGTCAATCTCTTTTCCCAATTTAATCAACACTTGTTTGTGTTCAGTTTAACCGTTACAACTCAATAAGCACTTACCGGTAAATTTCTTAGCTCCCAGCTAAATGCACAGTAAGTCTATTAAAAAAGATGTAGTCCTATGTCCACGCTCACGTGATTTAAATTTTAAACTATAGAGCGACTTTTCTCTTATGTTGTTAATGTGGTGATGAGTGCTTGATGATTGGACAGACAAATATATCTTTGTTTATTTATTTATTTGTACATTATTATCATTATTTTTCTGTTTCTATTTGAATAGAATAGAAACTTAAATGCCTATCTAATTAAGAGATAACAGATATATACACAATTTAAGCTGGAAAGTCCAATTTGGGTGGCTGTTTTGCTGTGGAAAATTGTTAACATTTACAGAAAACCAATGCATAACCATAAAACAGTTACCGTTGCATTTCGGCCGTCATGTTAGACATGTTGGATGATTTTGTAAACACTGTAAACACCTATAGGCTAGAAAAAACCTCATTATCTATTCGATCTTCTGAACCAGGAGTAGATCTATGAGCAAGATTTTCTGATTTTGATGAGAGTCAAGTCAAGTTTATGGTCTCTTGTGAGGGAGAGGGGAGAAAACTAAGAAGAATCACATCAATTTCATGTGAGCTGAATTATTAACAAGAAGGAGTAGGCCAATCCGGTTGGTTGCGCTTGAAATTATCCAATCTACATAAATCAATTTAAAACGAAACTTCAAGGACCGAGGACACATGCTGATGCAATCAAATCTTTCAGTTTAGACTGAATAATGCTCACCCTGT
Source organism: Asparagus setaceus (assembly GCA_012295165.1). Taxonomy (NCBI): domain Eukaryota; kingdom Viridiplantae; phylum Streptophyta; class Magnoliopsida; order Asparagales; family Asparagaceae; genus Asparagus; species Asparagus setaceus. Next base: position 52,158,967 of record CM022705.1, on the reverse strand, counting down.
TGTATCATAGGACATTTCCCCATGATACCTACATGCGTGCATACGCAGGGGCGGATTTATGCATCTCCTAGGGGTGCAGTTGCACCCTTAGAATCTTTGTTATTACATGTAAGCAGTAGTGCTTTTTGCAGCCTGCCCCAAAAAAAAAAAAGAGAGAGAGAGAACAAAAAATAAAAAAATTGCGCCCCCAATGGCCGAATCTATCTAAAAGAAGTAAGAATCTAGTAGAGCCCATTTAAATTTCCAATAAGAAAGTCGCATGTGCCCAAATATTGAAGCCCAAATTTACCATACTAGAAATCCAAAACCCCCCTCCCTCTCATTTCTAGAGGACAGTGTTCCCAAATTTCCAATTGGGATCAAATCCTAACACCACATAATTCCCCTTCCGCACCGGCCTCCACCCGTTCTTGACGCCTTCCAAGAAAAATAGATACTTGTCCCCCAACACCCAAAAAAAAACATCACACAAAAAAAAATTCTGGATCCGTTACTGTGCCTACAGACATATTTATTTGTTTATTTTAATGTCATTTCGTTATTTCAGTCTGATAGTAGTCTCCAGGTCTTAGTTGCAAACCCCATATTTAGTTATAGAAGATGTGATATGAGATTTGGCAAGATAGAAAGAATATTGATTCATAAAAGTTTCTACTTGCTTTTATACTTCTAGTTTCATATTCAAAATATTCATGGAGTTGAAGTTTAAAAGTGAACTTTATGGTTTTGTAATCCATTTCAAGAATCTTACTAGCTCTCTTGGTGTTTCTAGCTAGTCAAGGAGCTATTTTATTGCTTACGAGTTCATCTCCTGTCGCAAGGCATGTGTTTCAGGCAGCCTTTGGCCACCAGAGTAGAGGCAAACAGCTGGTGAGTGCGAAGAGTTTGCTGATACACATTTGTTTCATCTTTACTGAAATTTTTGCTCTTTGATTTGAATATAAACTCTTGTCTAAGTTGATTTGTGTTTAGCATTTTTTTTATATGCCCAATTCATTCTTGTATCACAATTTCCAATCTAGAACTCTTGTTCAGTTATTTATGTTTTCTTTTCTCAGCTTTCTCTTATGATTTGTCACATAAGTACGAGTTAATAACCAGCAGAGTTGGTCAATGTCACTCTCTTTTCTGTTATTATAAGGAAAAAGTCTGGGATTTGAAGGCTAAATCCAGATCCAAACTCAGTAAATTGATTGCGTGTGAATTTTGTGTAGCTTACTAAAAGTAAATTTCTCTGATTAGGTCTGTATATCGTTTAGTGGACTTCTTGAAACTCTTTTTCCTTTGATGTCTTCTGTATTTTAGGTGATATCAGTATGGGCTATGACAAAAAATAATCTGCAAGGAGCATGAAAAATTAAAAGCAAATTTGTAATGCTATAGTCAAGTTCTTATGTGATTAGATAACTATTTCTTCATGGAAATCACTTGTCCCTGCACAATCATTATAATGATTTGATAAGATTTACTTAGTATCTTGCATTTGACCATGCGAACCATGCAAGACCTTGTCTATGATTTAATTGTAACTGATGGTTATATTTGGTTCTGGAAAATTGTTTTTAATCATTTCCCCATTATGTCTTGCTTTTTGGTGCATGTTTTTCTCGCTTGAAGTCAGTATCAACATGTTATGGCTGATGGTGCTTTGCTTTCTGTGATCATAGTGCAGACATTATTTAGATCCATATAGTGTTATGCTATGTAGCGTATTATTTTCAGGCTGCTTTGCATGCCCTTGGAGACATTTGTGGAGCGAGCCGACCTGGAGACATGATGTTGCTTAATGATGCTGCAGAGAAGTGCCTTAGGCAGTTATTTTATGCCGCAGCTGCCAACAGTCCAAAGATGACACCATCTGTTAGTGTCCTTTCTTGACTTCGCTATACAAACATATTTCATCTATACAAATTTCTAAGCAATCTACTAGTTGAAAGTTGTTCAATCAACAAATAATACTCAAGTATTTCTATGTCCCAGCTTTACTTCTAATTTATACTTTTCTGTAGTTGTAATTGTGACTCTCAATCTATTAGAGCTAAAGGGTTCTGCGTCATAATTTGTTGAAGATCTAATTTTGTTGGTAGGGTTTGCTTCTGTGGGTGCTCCAACAGGAACCGGAAAAACGACAAGCTGTAAGCACCTTTCCAATATTTAAATCTTTACAACTTTTTCAACTTCTCTAGTGCCTTGCCCAAGCATGAGAAATGCCATAGCGCTACTGTTATATTATTTGTCTACAATTGTCTTACTTTTCCTAGTTTGCCTAACTTATTTGGGATTCTCTATTACAAACTGAAGCTTAACAAATGTTTTTCTTATTTCATTCTATTGCATTCTTTTTCGTAAATTGGTAATATTGATAAGCTCCGTGGAAGGTCAGTTGCTGTTGGATGAATTGTTCACTATTTAATCAGTGATGAATTCGTCACCATTTAATCTGTAGATAATTTTCAACATGTATACATTGATATCCCCAAATACTTGATATATTTGGCGATATATCCTTTGACAAGGCTTGCCGCAAAACGGTATGGTCTCAATATCCGTTAGCACTTTTGGCATATCCCGATATGTCGAAGCGTGAGGAGCATGAAAGCCATGCAAAACCCCTCGGCGGCTTCAAGATCTAGAAAGATGGGAGATGTTTCTAGGATTGAGTAGGCTCGACACAGCGTAAAAAAGAGAAGGCAGAGTTATTATTCATCTAACCCTAACCTCTCTTAAATAGAGATTAGGAGGATATTATAAAATATGTATGAGATAAAATCATATCTAATCACATCTCACAATATCTCAATAATATCTCATAATATCTACTAGATCTAAATATCAATAATATCTAACATGTATATATATAATATAATGTCCTAAAATGTAATCTAGACATACTTAATAAAATGTAAGCATACAAAAAGTAAATAGTATATGTTTAAGATCAACTAACCAATTGTGAAAGCTTATTTAGAAAGCGACCAAGCTGGAATGTTCTAGAAAGCTTCATAGGGCTGGAATCTTTACTAAAAAGCGTTAAAAGAAATTTTGTAGAATTATATTGTTTAATGACAAGCCCTCGACCACATCTTTCATTTTGACTTTGGCCGATGACATCTTTGGTGAGATAACATCTCTATCTTCTACATCGATTCCTAAATCTTCGAACAAATTTTTTAATAAACACTGTTCATTGTTAACAGTACTCTCACCTGACTATATTCCTGGTGATTGCCTTCATCGCCCGATCCTTCTTCGGTCAAAACTTCACTCTTCTCTTTTCGCAAGGTGCATTGATTTTACTTCTTTCGAGTCAAGGGCGTCAAAATCAAGATTAAGCATCAAAATCAAGATTGAGCGAGCAATGGATCAATCATATGTTTTGTTTTTTGTTCTTAGTTGCTTTACTGGCTACTCGCTTAGGATTTCTACTTGCTGACCCGCTCAGGATTTCTATTGGCTTACCCGCCTAGGGTTTCTACATGTTTACCCCCGCCTAGGATTTCTATTGGCTTACCCGCCTAGAGTTTCTATTGGTTGTGATTGTAATTTTTAGAATGCTTACGTCTTCAAGTATTCCAATTAAAGATGACATTACCAAAGCTCTTGCAACTAGTTATATTATTCCCATTTGTAACAATTTGGACATATCTAGTGTATATGCTTGACTTGGCGGAGTGTTAGATATTATTGGTATTTAGATCTCGTAGATATTATGAGATATTGTGAAATGTGATTAGATATGATTTTATCTCATACTTGTTTTATAATATCCTCCTAATCTCTATTTAAGAGAGGTTAGGGTTAGATGAGTAATAACTTTGCCTTCTCTATTTTTCTACAATACACAACATCCGAAATGGCACTCGATACTATATTCTCGATATTTCCACGATATCCTAATCCGATATGAATTTGGTCATTAGATATTTCCCCGACATCCAATATTTAAAACCTTGCTTGTATAACATTGCTCATATAAATTTTCTATTGTATTAATACTATGCACTAGGACATTAGCGATTTAACTGTTAAGTCTTTCTAAGTGTGTTTATGAATGTGCACAAACTTTGCCTCATCACCTTATGTTTTGATTAACAAATTGATTACAGGGTTACAGATTGATATCTGCATTAGTAGCTCGTCCTTGGGGCTTGATGGAGGTTTGCTCAAAGCAGGAAATCGTAACAATCGTTACAGATGCAACCATCGAGGACACAAAATTTGGTTTGCTTCTTTTGTCTCCATGTGACTTAATTCATTTTCAATTGTGTTTTCATTTTGGTAGTTTTCTCCTAAATATTTGTTGTCCTCTTTAAAATAGTAGTTTGATGTGATTATCTGCTCTTACTGTATCTTTTAAAACAATTTTCAGGCATGGAGGCTTTAATTGTTGTGCAGCCATTAACAATGCTTTATCAGCTTCAAATATGATCCATGATGCCAGCATAGCTGAAGTAGCATAAAGGTATACACATTCATTCAACAATGGAATAGCCTCATAAATGCTGCAAAAATTGTGATTAAAGAAACCGATGGACTTAAAATTTTTGTGTTCTCAGTTGCAGGATGCTGTTAGAAGAGGTCCCTATCTTGCTAAGAAACACATCGAACCACAGCCTGTCGTGGTAACTGCTGATAGATTCTGATGGTGTTTGATTTCGGTTGTGTTAGGGTTTTTTTCCTCCCATCCTTCGTCATGTAATGTTTATAGGAATAGGAACTTGAGATCGAGATTTCATGCAAGAATGTAATGTGAAAATCTCTTAACAGCAAGTATAGATAATGAAAATTTTCAGTGTCTAAACCATATATCATAATGTCACTATTTATATCCGTGTATGTGTTTTGATAAATAAATACATATCAAATAAGCATTATATTAGTTCGCTGATTTATGCAATGTTAATTGGATGTCAGTTGCTCTCTTTTGAACGGCTTTGCTTAGGTCTTTGTTCCGTATTAAATTGCAGTCTGAGCTTTTGTGTATTCTTTAACAGCGGATCTCTTTATTGACTAGCTGTCTGATACCAGTCATTAATCAGAGCTTCTTTTCGAAGTAAGATGGATTTTAAATATAGCTTGAATGTTTAAAGTTATGAAGTATTGTTATAGCTTTCTACTCAAATCCCCTGTTCTTCCTACTTTTCACTGTTCTTTCTCTTTCATGTAAGCTTTTCGCAAGACTGCATCATCTCTCTAAGTTTGAGACTTTTGATACCTAACTATCATAAAAAGTCAGCGGAGAAACTTAATACCAATCTGGTTAATATGCTAAACTGGTTAAGAAAGGTTACGGAAAATACTAATTTGGTAATTTAGCCATACACAAGGTGAATCAAGGTGATCACTTTTTAACATTATATTTTATCTCCAAGCTTCATAAGAAGCTTGAGTCATTTTGCGAGATTATGTAGGATTTGAGGGATGAATATACAATTTTCAAGATTTGAGGGACTAGTATGCAATTATTAAAGATGTAAGGGACTAATATATGAAAAAACCCTATATTTTATCTCCAAGCTTAATAACAAGTTTGAGTCATCTCATCTTCGTTACGGGCTGGGGTCAGATTAGGATGTGATGGACCGTTTTCAAAACAAGTTTGGAACATTCTTCAAATTGTAAACTGCTAAATCCGCCTAGGGGTTGGATTCGGGTTTGGCGTCTCAAACCCAACCCGATTCGCACCAAGTTACAACATACAAATTGTTGTCCGAGAAAAAGTGAATAGACTCGAGCGCGATGTTTGAAAGGGCTCGTGTCAAGCTGTGTATGGATCCGGCCCGTTTAATCACCTCCTCTACTTTCGCGCCCGCTCTCATCCTCTCCGTACGACTGCGATATTTACCATAATTAAATTGTGCCACGTCAAATCGAAATCATTTCATTAACTTTTCAAACATCCCTCTAACTTTGAAAAGTCTCCCCTCCAAAAAAGAAGCCCTAAAATTCTCTGGTATGCTACAATTGTTCCCTCTCTTTCTCTCTCTTAATTTGGGGATTTTGGTTTTCAATTTAATTTCAATTAAGTCTCTTTTTATCACAGACGAAAATTTGTTAATGAGTTTCTTGCTACATTCTCTTATTGATTTTACTTCTATTTTCACTCAGTAATTTTGACGATTTCTTCTGTATTGCTCTTTAGTTTAGTTTCATATGCGACATCTGTTGATTTTTGTTGATAGGCAATCTCCAATTTGTTACCTTGTATATTGATTCTTTGCAAGTTATGAATTTTGATACAGAATCTAAGTTGGTTGTCCTTGGAGATTAGAAAGTCGAAATCTTTTTAGACTATAACTAAATATGAGCACCTTTTCCTAGTTCCCCAAACAGATCTTTTGAGGTTAATTTCTGTGTTATTTGAATGTTTCATGCATTGTAGTCATCTGGGTTGTAGATCACAATGTATAGATCGCTGACGGTAAATAAACATAACAAACACATAATGTGATTGTGTATAGATGCGATCAAGCTCAAATTTTTAGATACACAGAATTCCTGATACTCGAGCAATAGACATTATATCCAGTGTCTCTACTTAAATATGTGAACTTTAATGTATCATCTCTACTTTCCCATTTCAGCCGTTGTGTTTCTGGAGTAGTAAAAGATAGTAAGAAAAATAAAACCATAGCTGTATAGTAATTTATATATTTTTTTCTTGTCTTTCATCCACCTGCGAATAGAAACGAGCCTTTGCACAAAGATTCTAATTTCTCAATGCTCGTTGTACTAATTTTATTGACCATTAATAGCTGTGTCTGGAGCCAATTGAAACTAGGTGATGGAGAAAGTCACAATGAAAGAAGGGAGAGGAACATACTGTCATAAACTAGTTAGTATTTTTTTCATGCAAAAACTTATAGGCATTTGATTGAGGTTGAGCAGATACCTGAAAGAGCCATTCAGCCAGCAACATGAGAGTATAGCTAGTGACATTGCAAATCAAAGCTTACTTGTGGTTTTCATAGATGTACAGATGCTATTTTTGGCTGGATATGTTCTGTTTGTAGTGATAGTCTTTTTCTATAAGTTAAATTTATGCAGAGGCAAAGATGAATGTACATGTGCAAGCAAAATTCAGCATGCACGCAAAATTAGTGACTGGGTGAGGGAAGGCGGAAGTTATTTTCTAGGCTACACTCGATAGCAATAGTATTTGAAGTTGAATCCTAAAACATAAAACCATATTTTTGCAACTTAAGTGAGGTAAAAATGTGATGACCACTCAAATTTGCTATATATCACAAACAAAATATTTTGAGGTTTCTTGCTTATGTATGGAGTTGTGCTAAAATAAGTTTTCTTCAACAACAAGTTGTGTAGGACACTTCATTTGTTAACTCAATTTGGTCTCTGAACATTTCATGTTAAGATCAATATCAGTGGTTCAGATTTTCAAGATGACATACTTTAGAAAATGATTTGGTTCAATAGCCTATCATAAGCCATTAATGTTTTAAGGTGTTGATGTGTGTATAGAAATGTTCAAATTGTACAATTATTTGATTAAAGGTTGTTAATTCATATTGAGCAGAGCTTGTTATACATTGATAGGGTTATCTTACATGATATATACACATACAATTGGTTAACAAGTTAAAGACAACTCACCGACAATAGCGTATGGATAGAGTATGAAGGCGGGCGTATGGATAGAGTTATTGAGGCGGTGATTGTGACACAACTATTCATGATAAGATCTAACACCCCCATCGAACTCATGGTGGATCGAAATCGAGAGTTTAGATATGAAATAGCGGAACTAAGGAAAAGTTTGTGTCTTGGCAAACAAATCTGTCACTTGTTCCTTAAAGCGAACATTCGAGAGTGTAATATTTCTAGCAACATGCTTTTATCAAACCACATGGCAATCTACCTCAATATATTTGGTACGCTCATAGAACACTAAGTTTGCAGAAATGGAGATGGCACTCTGATTGTCACAATGTAGAGTGATGGAAGAAGTAATAGAGACGCCAAGATCTCGTATAAGAGTGCGGAGCTATTGTAGCTCAATCATAGTAACTGTCATCGCCCGATACTCTGACTTTGTATTAGAACGAGAGACAACATCTTAACACTTACTACGCCAAGAGATAGAGATGATTCCAGAAGAATGCAAAAGCCAGTGGTGGAGCGTCGAGCGTCTTAATCATCGGCCCATCCAACATCACAGTATGAACAAATTGAGAAAGAAGAGTCTGATGGAAATAACAATGATCGGGATATAGTGTCATGAAGATAACAGAGAACTCGAACTAGAGCCGCATAGTGAGTAGAAGTAGGAGCACTGACAAACTGACTCAAGAGAATTGTCGCTAGAGGCTATCGGAGTGAAGGAGGGAGTAGACTGAGCAGAAGAAGGTACAGGTACCAAGGGTACATGTATAATAGTGCAGGTATGAGCCTTGATAAAAGTTGGTGAGGGGCAAGTTGGTGAGAGATGTAATATATCTTAACCCCCCCCTCCCCGGCGTCAAACTCACGGTGGATTGGAAACTGTGAGTTTGGATAAAAAGTGTTAGAATTGCAAAAGATGTGTGTCTTAGCCTCGATGGAGTCTGAGTGGCGATGAAATCAATAACATAGGATGGAATCCAAGAGTAGCGATAAAGAGAAAATTCTACAACTGGATGATCGATGGCATCGGATAGGAATTCAGGGGCATTGACGGAGAACTCAATATTGACCGAGATAAACAACGAGGAATAGGAATCCTTGTACATCAACAGAGAAATTCTTTGTGATGACGAGAATGAACAACGAGGGATAAAAATTCTTGTATATCAACGGAGAAGATATTAATGATCAATGCCGAGGCTATGAAGAAGAGGAGCTTGTCACGAAGAAAATCTCAATAGTTGATATTGATGCCGTGTAGAAGATATTTCGTATGAAAGAAAGAGACACAAGTCAAAGTCGAAATACCGGATGAGACAATAATGGATTTTTAAGAAATTACTAACATGTTAAAAGAGGTTGACAGAAAAGACCGATAGGCGTGATGGTGTTCGATGGAACATCGACAAGAAATTCCATGGTTAAAATAATAGGATTTGTGGTGGATGAGGATGACAAAGAAAATATATCTAAAAACATGATTCGATTGGGTGAGAATATCAAGAAGATGGGTCTTCACCTAGGTGATTTGAGGCTTCTTAGAGTAGAGTGCTCACGTGGGTCTAGGAAGAGCACTAAAGTTAGGTAATAAAATACCACAATAAGATGAAAGATTAAAGGGAAAATTGTGTCCAGGCCCCAAAAATTGAAACTACATGTGACCGGGCCCCTCCAATTATTGAATGTGTGGATCACCCGGCAGTTCTTGCGATTTGTGTTCGGGCCCTCCCGCGTCGGTAAATAAATGAGAAGGCGTATTTTGGAAAAACAAAATGCCCTTCTCCTTCTTCCCAGAACGCCCATCTACTCAACCATTAATGGCGTCGATGGGGAATTGTAGAAATCTCCCTCCCTTTTTGACCCGATCATGAGCAATAACTATATGCTTTTGCTCTTGAAAACTCTTCTTGTCCTAAAATTCTCGCCATTACTCCTTCGCCATTACTCCTTCTACCTTCCCTTCATAATGGCTGAGAAGGATATCATCTGCGTGGTCTCATTAGGTGACAAAGCCGTTTTCTTAAAGATTAATTCTGTAACCACCATGAAGGATATCAAATTTCATGCGTCAGAGAGGTTAAACATCCCATATGAGTCTTTATCTTTGTCATACAAGGATGAAGCAACATACGGCAACCTCAATTTTCCCATTGAGAACGAAGGTGATCTGGCATCTATGATGGAGCATTGCCGCAATGTTGGGTTAAAAGAGATTCACGTGAAAGCTACTCAAGTAACAGAGGATTCTTTAATTATCTATGACGAGGAGCAAGATCTAGAAGACCAGCAAGATCTAGAAGACCAGTAAGTTCAATATTTATGACGTTACATGTTAAGTCAAAAGAGTTTTATGTTAAGTCTAATTTATTGCACGTTAACTGTAAGTCGTTACATGTTAAGTCAAAAGAGTTTTATGTTAAGTCTAATTTTAGTTCTTGTTAAGTCTAATTTTCGGGTTATATCTAAATTCCAGTTGATGTTAAGTCTAATTTTATTTCATGTTAAGTCTAATTTTCATGGTAACTCTAACTCCGGTTCATGTTAAGTCTAATTTTATTTCATGTTAACTCTAATTTTAGTTCTTGTTAAGTCAAATTTTTAAGTAAAGTCTAATTTCAGTTCATGTTAATTCTAATTTGTCTTAGTGTTAAGTGTAATTTTTATTTCATGTTAAGTCTAATTTATTTCATGTTAAGTGTAATTCTACTTCATGTTAAGTCTAATTTATTTCATGTTAAGTCTAATTTTAGTTCATGTTAAGTCTAATTATATGATTAGTTTTGATTATTTGTTTCTATTCAAAACATTTCTGACACAAAAATAAAGATTAGGGCAGCCGTCGACATCTACTTCGATTCAGTTATTCTTTCGGATAGGATTCCCAATGATAATCCTCTGCGGATAATGTTATGATGATTGATGACATGATAAACAATACGAGAGGATTCTGCTTGGTGGCACAATGCTTTAAGCGAGGAGGGGCAGCGATTTGTGGTATTGGCGGTAAAAGTCGGGATGATTGTCATTGATTGAACTTGTTTACGACTTCTTTGGCCTACAACAAAATTCAAAAAGAAATGCCTTTTATTTTAAAGTACAATGAAAATCAAAAGATTACAACTTTTATCCTTGTGAACAAACACGAGGATCTCTGTTATATCGAGGTCCTCGCTTGCGTGGGTTCTTTGCTGTCTTGGGGGACTTATTGTGTCCGTGGACCACAGCGCAATTCAATCTGGTGTAAACTTCGGGTTCGAACTACAGATGTAAAGGGCTCGTTCCACGAAAGCGAAAGCGCTGAGGATCACACTCACGAAGGAGAGGATCACTGCGGGGATCACACTCACGAAGGAGAGGATCACGGAGCGGGTGAGATCTACTAGGAGAAATCCTGGCGCTATCCACGAGATTAAGACGAAGCTTAACCTAGAGGGTATCGTAGTTCGACCGAATCGGTTACCTTTGCTTGTAGATCCGGCGTTATTGGACTTGTACTGCTGTTGCTCGGAACCGTACGTCGTAGATCTCGCGAGGGCTCTTCAGAAGTCCGCCAAAATCCAAGCCGAAATCCTCCCAAAATCCGACCTTATCAGCCAAAAATCCCCACAGTGAGAGAACCCCCATTTATAGCATGGGGAGGCGGCGGCTCGACCACTGGCGAAGCGGCTCGGCCATGGTGGCGACTACCTCGACCACTGGCGAGGCACCTGGCCACTTGGTAGCACCTCGACCATGGTAGGAGCACCACCGACTTGTGAGCACCTCGACAAGTTGGCAGGTGGCTCAACCATTGTTACGAAGCCGCCGACCACTTGGCGAGGTAACTTCGACCAAGTTGGTAGAAGCCCGCTTTCTTCTTTTCGCCCGTTTCGTCGTTTTCACGATTCTTGGCTTTCTGGGACTTAGATTCCGTCGTATTTGATTCGGGACTAATTCTTGGTTCGTTCGGTCCTAGCGGTCTCGAAATCCGATCGTCCATTCAAGTCGAGTTTAAGCGAGTGCTTGTGGCATGGGTTCGCGTCGAGTTCGCGTCTTAACGATTCGGCGTGCATCATTCGATGGGTTGTCATTCGCCGACTCCCGTACGAGAGTTGGTTTCGGGATCTTGTAAGTATTTTTCAACGCCTCTGAGATACCCCTCCAAAGCGTCTGGTCTCAATTCTCAATGAGTGCGGGATGCTTTGGACATGATGGTTCCGGCCTTCGGTGAGGGTCCCAAAGATAGCTTCAAGTCTTGATTCTTTCGGATCATCGGTTCTTTGTAGGATTCTGATAAGATCACGGTGCTGCATTTATTGTCTGACCGCTTGTTATCTTGATTCGAAGCTGGTGGGTGAGTTTTGTTTGTAACTCGTGTCGGTTGGTCGTTGTTTGACTAACCATCAGACTTTTGGACTTCTCCATATGTCGGCGAACTCCTTTGTTGGCGACACATTGGTTGTGTCGAGTACATGGAATTTCATAACCCTTACTCGGTTAATTCCTTCATCATCACGTGTGTTGTTGGTTTAACTACGGTGGAGGATATGATTATCGATGTCAACATGACTTTCACTCTTCATCGATTATCCCTCTCTTGGAGATTATGGTGGGAGGACATTAAGGGTTACCGAAGTTATCCTTAAGAATATGGATTTATTCTCCGAAACTCCTCGTTGAAATTTTGGAAATAGTTTATACTCGTAATCCTAGTTGGGTAGGATTAGGCGGCAGCGTTGATGTCGGCCTAATTCGCATGATCGAGTTATCCTAAGAATATTTTTGTGAAAATATTCTTAGGAACTTCGACAAATTAGGAAGCGGTTTATACTGTAATCCTAGTTGGGTAGGATTGGGCGTTGATGTCGGCCTAATTCGCATGATCGAGTTATCCTAAGAATATTTCTTGTGAGAATATTCTTCCTGAACTTCTCGACAAATTAGGAAACAGTTTATACTGTAATCCTAGTTGAGTAGGATTGGCGACGCTGCTGATCGGCGCCGATGCACCAGACGATCGAAGTTATCCCTAAGAATATTTTTGTGAGAATATTCTTCCGAACTTCACAAATTAGGAAACAGCTATACCGTAATCCTAGTTGGAGTAGGATTGGCGACGCTGATCGGCCGACGCAATCCGCATCGATCGAAGTTATCCCTAAGAATATTTTTGTGAGAATATTCTTCCGAACTCGACAAATTAGGAAACAGCTTATACTGTAATCCTAGTTGGAGTAGGATTGGCGACGCTGATCGGCCGATGGGGGCCTTGCGAGTGTTATTACAATAAATCTTGAGAATCTTTCGAGCTTGGCGGAGGGAGTAGGAGCCAATCAGCGGACTGATTTGGCACTATTTTGATATCAGGATAAGGTTCCAATTAGGACTCCTAATTAGGGGCTGATTAGAGTCCTAATTAGAATTGATTTGGGCTCCAATTAGAATTCCTACTTCTTGCCAAATAGGACTCCTTATTCAAAGAGGATTGGGTCCATGTGGGATTGTTATAAATACCCACAAACCCTCTTTTTCGACCTAGGCGGCCCCACATGCTCTCTCTCTCTTGTTTTCATCTCGCTTCTCGCCGTCTTTTCTTCCTCGATCAACAAGGTATACGAGTACTTTTTCTTCTTTTTCTTGTGCATCTGGTGTCGCTGAACCATGAGAAGCGACCGTGTAAGCGTATTAGCGGCCGGCAATGGCGGCCAGTGGCGGCGCTCGCGAGTCGCATGGCCTTAATGTAGCCAGCCGAGGCGCCAGCAGCCCAGGCGCTGGCTCGGCGTGGGCACAGCCTAGTGGCGCTTCGATCAACTAGGCGGCCAGCGGTTGGCTCGTCGGCAAAATGCTGCGCTTCCTTGGTAGGCTTTCAGACGCTCGGCAGTATTTGGCCTTTGGGCAGCGCTGGCTTTCGGTATTGGCGCCGGGTCGTCAAATCGGTCGCCGGTGCACCGATCGTGGTTGACGAGCCGCTGACGGGTCTTCTTTGATGCCTTTTGCTATTTTATTTGCATATCGACTTTATTTGTCTTCTTTTGCGGCTTTCCGATGTCGTCGGAAGATCCGCAGCGTCTCGAGTCGGTCAACTTCCCGGCGTGAATGCCGCCTCCTTCTTTCGGTGGTGCGCCAGCGCCATCATATTCTCGCATATATGCTTGTATCCCCGCCGTTCTCCTTTGTGGCGATTGGGAAGAGCGAAATCCTCCTTTGTGGGGCCCGGCAGTTATTACCGTTAGTTATGACCCGCCGTTCTCCTTTGTGAGGCGATTGGGAAGAGCCGTGATTCTCCTTCGTGAGGATTGAGGCTTCAAAGATCACCCGTCTCGATGTTTTTAACGGGAGCGATTTCACACCGTACTCTGCATGCAGTAGAACGGAATATATTGCCGCTTGGATTATGCGGCTATATTTTTCGTTCTCCGGGTATTTAATACGGATGAAATCATCATACCCGTTATAAGGTCGTGACTCAATCTATGTAAGATGAATTCAGCGCCATTTACTAGCGAATATTTTCGATTTTCAGTTGATTATTCCTCGGGGAGCTTTTCCAACCTAGCGGTCGATGGGCGTCATAGTGACTATTATTCCATGTGTGATGATCCAGCGATTTTTATCGCTCGATTTGCGCTGGGACATCGTGAGGCGATCGGTATTTGAGGAGTTCAGCGTTCTCCGACGATTGGTCACCGATCGCCGCTCGTAGGGCGAACCTTTCGAAAAAGGATTATCTATTCGGCGACTCGCTTAAGGATCCTGATACGCTCTTATCGAGGGTGAGAGGTGGTTGAACAAAGACGACGGAGGCCCCTTGTATATTCCCGGATACCTCGTCGACTCTCATTGACCGACCTTAGACACCATCGTGACCGCCCGTATGTCATGGCGTCGACCGAGGAGCATGATCATATTCATTGTGGGTTTATTACCCGGCAGCGGTTCGGGTTCCAGGAGAATCAGCGTCATCGACCTTCACCACAGGGTTGTAGATTTGGACACACCGCCCGTGATGAGCTTTTGTTCACCTTCGACTTTGAAGAATCGCCTTGCTAAATTGGGCGAGAGATGCGTCGTCGATCATAGATTCTTGGTGGGTACACTTTCGTCAAGTAAGCTGGTGGGGTGCTGACGCTTCGTCCTCGGCCGATGGGATGGAGAACCGTGCTTGCGATGTATTCGTGATTAGTGCCACTATGTATGGCCTTCCAATCGGTGCCAACCATTTCTTTACCTTATTTGAGCTTTATAATCCGGTTGAATCGTTTTCACCAAACATGGCGAGTTGGGGTTGGCTTTGCATGAGATGTACAGTATTTCAGGTCTACCCATGGGGAAGATGCTATATCGAGTACTTTCCCTCAATCGAGGCCGAGGCGGTGAAGGCACGGCGATCGTTATAAGACTTTATGGGATCTCACTTGTCATTACCATATAGCTCTGGCCCAATCTGAACCTTGCGCTAAGAGGAAATCGCAGGTGAGTCTGAAGCAGTTCGCCAATTACTTGTTCCAGCACTTGGAGGAAAAATCTGGCGAGGAAACATGTGAACTATCACCGCTCACTCCTTCGAAGGTTAATGAACTGATCAAGAAGTCTGAGGCTAACTCTTATACACTCAGCTACGCCAAAGAAGGCTTTCCTTCAGGGACCAAGTTTGCGACCTTTCTGTGGCATGCGGTGAAGCCTATCCAGCCGACAACTCTTCTAGCAGGCTATCTTGCAATCTGGCTCAAGAAGTGTGTGGTTCCATATCAATCTGATGATGCTTTACCTTTGGAGGTCCTTTATCCTGCAGTTCAACTCGCCCACAAGAAGGAACTCTCTCTCCTTCCGGTGATGGTGGCCAGTATTCACCGTGGATTGCGGCATATAGTTCGAGCGTTTACCCAGAGAAAGGACGAGCCATCATCACGTATCCCTTCCGTCCGAGTAGAGCTCCCATATACCTATTTGATGACCTGGTTGGTCCTTCATCGTCCCGACATGATGTCGGCACCGGGTTCCACAGATTCGTCTACTCCTTTCCTACAGTTGGTAGAGGATTGCATGGAAGGGCGTGGTTTTGCAGAGATCAAGAAACAGTCGATTCACAAAGGGTGGATCTTTTCGGATGTTTTCCTCGATTCTCTGGTCAATATGGTGAGTCCTTGGTCGGCGAGGAGGTGCGAAGACAGCCCGGACTTCACTTAACATTGGCTATTTCAACCGCTAGTGAATATCGTGCCGTGGTATCTCACCTTCCGAGTAAGTGAGGAATGCTTCATTGAGCCTTATTTTCCTGTCGTTTTGCTGCGCCCGATTCGGTTCGACCAACTTTATGTTGGGAACCCGAACCGAAGCTCAGACTTCGAGGTGGACTTGTGGATGGCCTTGAGCATGGTTGTGGGCGTCATGGGATGTACCGGTGCTAGATTGATCTCCGAGCTCGGACCGTCGGTGGAGTCATTCCTCCATTGTAGTTGGCTATTAGTAGCTAGGTGAGTCCCTGTGAGGGCCATCTCGATCTGGTTGGCAGCATCGTTGCGGCCCATTGAACACCTGGAATGCGGTCAAGCTCGAGGAAGCGCCGTAATCTTATCGGCCGGGTGGTGAGGAGAGTTCCACAACTCTCAGCTACTTTAGGAGAGGACCAGCGGGCGGCTCATGAGAATCTCGGTACTTTCTCCTTTTCCCTTTCGTTTTCTCATCCTTTCCATTAGAGTTCTCATCCAATTGCATTTTCAGGAAAATCTATTGAAGAGGAAGAATTTCGACCCTCTCAAGGGGTTAAACGAAAGAGGCTAGCTCATAAGAATCACGTGAATCCTCGGTCCTTTGATATAGACTTGACCAGTAATGCTCCAGTCGGTGACGGTAATAATTCACCGTGATGAACTCTGAAATTTCAACTTTTGCAGACTGACATTTCTCCGTTTGCCTGCAGGGGGTTCTAGGGATTATAATCCTGGCTTTGATTTTCCTCCCCACAATTCTGTTGAGCCCGGTTCTGCTCATGCTGAGCCAAGTTTTACTCAACAGATGTATGGAGCTCTGGCGGAGGAGGTCGATGCAGGACCTAATCGGCGGGACCGCATCTAACATCGATAATTCCTCTTCGGATGGCGAATGCGAGAATGGAATGACTTCGAGTTTGTACCCCACTAATTGCCTCTTTGCTTTTGTTCTTTAGAGATTGCGGAGACAAATGCACAAGCGAGACTAGGCAAGCTAACTCCACTATAGGAGGTATGTAGCTTTACCTAGTGTTTGCCTTAATTGCATTAAGCCTTCCTAATGCCTTCTTTTGAAATTCTCCATGGAAGATTTAGTGGGATCAGTTTTATATGGCAACACTTCCATGGATGACTTGCTCTGGCAGCTTGGTCACAAGATGGAGATACCCTTGGTGAGGATTGCAGAAGCTACTATCCACGAAGAAGGTATGAACTTTCTCTTGATTAATTATAGGACCGACCGTTTGGCCAATACTACTATAATTAAAAGAAGGCGAGACATTCCATTTGTCTGCGGCGGGTACCCCTCTTTCGTCACTTTCTCGGAATCGGCTACCACGGCCGTTGAGATAATAGAAACTGCGAGGCTCATTTGGGTTAATGACATCGGCGATAGATCGCCCGCCTCTGGTAGACTTCTAGCCTCACGAAGCTACAGAAGCGGGTAAGGGTCTTTTAGCCAAATAAGCCTTAGCCCATTTTTTTTTTTTCTGAAAATTCTAAAGTCCTCTTTTCTACGTCTTGAGCCTACATCTGACTCCATGATGCGAGGCGTTGATCTTTGGATGAAGATCCATCCCATCTTATTATCTGTTTGGAAATACGCTCATTCTTTTCTTTGGTGAACTTGTGATGAAAAGGTCCTTCATGGCGGGCTTTCTCTTCATCGATTCGAGCCTTTGCTTGATCCCGGATGGCTTTGATCACGGGATATGGTTACCAGAGCTGGCTCGAGCCATTGTTGATGATCTAGCCCATCTGGAGGGGCTGACTCGAGAGGCTGCAGAGTTGCGGGCAGTGGGGCTTCCTCATACATAGCGCTCATACCGGCTTCGAGTTTAGAGGCATGGCCGATGCTTCGTGTTTTCTTGGGCTCGAAGTCGGATCTGGAAAAGCCGCCGATCAGCTCGGGGCTGTTGTTGAGACATATTCTTCCTTAAGCCACATCGGTGATATTGTGGCGAGTGCGGAAGGATAATCTTGCTCGAGGAGAGCTCCATCTTGAGGAAGATAGGATGGGCAATTTGGGTGGCCAGGCCAACAAAGAAGAAAGCCCTCGCTCGTCTAGGAGCGATCATCGGCGAAGCGGGGCTTTCGAGGAGGCAACCACGAACCGAACAGCGATGAGGAGTCCTTGAGCGAGTTGCGGGAAGAACTCCACCAGGCTTACAATGGTGAAGTGTCTCATTTCGAACAACAAATCCTTTATCATAGGCGATGTTTAAGCGGTTGTAGCTCCTTATATTTGCTTCAAATGAATAAGATCCATCCCTTTCATTATTTA
Source organism: Asparagus setaceus (assembly GCA_012295165.1). Taxonomy (NCBI): domain Eukaryota; kingdom Viridiplantae; phylum Streptophyta; class Magnoliopsida; order Asparagales; family Asparagaceae; genus Asparagus; species Asparagus setaceus. The sequence goes on along the minus strand of CM022705.1, from coordinate 52,140,871 downwards.
TTATGATTCTTTTACTTAGAAATAATTAACCATAATACTTATAGGATTTTGGCAAACCCTCGACCATCAGCGGGTTTGATTAGCCTTTACCAACTACCGTTTGAGTTGGGCTAGCGTCGCGGATTATCTGGATCCGTTCCTACGTGGCGTTGTGCTAAAAGAATAAAACTCTCTTAGACTTAATGCTACGATGTTGAATCGTAGGCTTCATACTCTTTACGGGCAGAGACCACCCGACAGCGTGTGGCGTTGGCTTAATCCCTTCTTAGGCTTAGGATGAAATACCCGAGTCGAACTCGGTATCTTCTTCAATCGGAAAAAGACTAAGCCCGGCAGCGCGTGTGGCGTTGGCTTTATCCCTTCTTAGGCCGGGATAAAATACCCCGAGTCGAACTTCGGTGTCTTCTTCAATCGGAAAAAGACTAAACCGACAGCGTGTGGCGTTGACTTTAGGGTTATTAGGCTACCCCGCCCTCAGCGGGTTTGATGAGCCTTTACCAACTACCGTTTGAGTTGGGCTAGCATGTAGATTATCTAAATCCGTTCTACACACAGCGTTGTGCTAAAAGAATGAAACTCTCTTAGACTTAATGCTACGACGTTGAATACGTGAAGCCGTCTTTTGTCACGGGAATAGACTACCCGACAGCGTGGTAGGCGTTGGCTTTATCCCTTCTTAGGCGGATAAAATGCCCCAATCGAACTCGGTGTCTTCTTCAATGGGAGAAAGACTAAACCCGACAGCAGCGTGTGGCGTTGGCTTTATCCCTTCTTAGGCTTCGGGATAAAATGCCCCGAATCGAAGTCAGTGTCTTCTTCAATCGGAAAAAGACTAAACCGCAGCATGTGAGGCGTTGGCTTTATCCCTTCTTAGGCCGGATAAAATGCCCCGAATCGAACTCGGTGTCTTCTTCAATGGAGAAAGACTAAACCGACAGCAGCGTGTGAGGCGTTGGCTTTATCCGCTTAGGCTTGAGGGATAAAATGCCCCGAATCGTCACGGTGTCTTCTTCAATCGGAAAAAGACTAAACCGGCAACGCATGTGAGGCGTTGGCTTTATCCCTTCTTAGGCTTCGGGATAAAATGCCCCAGAATCGAACTCTGGTGTCTTCTTCAATCGGAGAAAGACTAAACAAACCTTGCGTGTGGCGTTGGCTTTATCCCTTCTTAGGCTTGGGATAAAATGCCCCAAGCGAACCTTGGTGCCTTCTTTTGCCGGAGAATGGTGAACGGATTAAGATTGATTGAGGTGGGGAAGGAAGAATGTGTTCTATTTCAGGGATGAGGCTTGATAGATTCCTTAAGTAGGAATTGAAAAGACTTCGGTGACCCTCAATCGGACTACGATCACGAAAATCTGGCGCATACCTTCGATCGGCTACCTAAGATAAGAGGGGAACTAGAGTGGGATCTCCACTCAGAAGCGAAAAGACTCGGGTGACCTTGATCGGACAACACAGTGCGAAAATCGGCGCCTACCGATCGGCTACCTAAGATGAAGATGGAACTAAGAGTGGGATCTCCACTCCGAGAACGAAAAGACTTCGGTGACCTTGTCGGACAACTGAGTGCGAAAATCTCGGCGCATACCTTGATCGGCGCTACCTAAGATGAAGATGGAACTAAGAGTGGGATCTCCACTCCGAGAACCGAAAAGACTTCAGGTGACCTTGATTCGGACAACCTGATGCGAAAATCGGCGCATACCTTCGGTCGGCTACCTAAGATGAAGATGGAACTAAGAGTGGGATCTCCACTCAGAAGCAAAAGACTTCGGTGACCTTGAGTCGGACAACTGGTGCGAAAATCGGCGCATACCTTGATCGGCTACCTAAGATGAAGATGGAACTAAGAGTGGGATCTCCACTCAGAAGCGAAAAGACTTCGGTGACCTTGATCGGACAACACAGTGCGAAAATCGGCGCCGGTCGGTAGCTACCTAAGATGAAAGTTCGGTGCTTACCTTGATGGCGGAAAGGGATGGGCGAGAACCCTTCCGTTAACCGCGAAAGGGATCTTGCGGCTTGGAGAGAAGAATTTTATGTTCTATCTCCGGTAAAAGGGATTTTGAGTGGGCCTCTTGTTCATAAACGAGAATCAGAGATTTTGGTGATGTACGGAAAATTTGTAGACCTACCGTCAAAAATTTGTGTGAGGGAAAATTAAGGACAAATCTAGGGTTATCCTCAAGAAAGTGGGTGAAATATCCCACGAGGAACTTCCGTTGAAGCGGGTTATCTTGAAGATACTAAGGATAGTATTTCTTGAGGAACTTCCCATTATCGGCATTAATTGCGGTCGCCATTTTAGGTAATTAGGCGATATGCACCATTGGAGTAGCCGTTTCTATCACAAGCGGGCCCTCCCATTTAGGTTAATTTACCTTTCTTCTTGGAAGTGAGGATTATCGGTCGTCGGCGGCGGACCAAATCTCCTTCTCTAAAGGTTCTTTGTCGAACTTTCTTGTTGAAAGCCCTCGACATCCTAGCTTGGTAGAACTCAATGCATTGTTGAGCCTCGAGCTTCTCATCTAACATCTCAAGCTCTTGAGGCGTTTTTGATGTTGTTCTTGATCGTCATCTCTGTTGAAAGGCGTCTTGGTGTGAATCTGAATTTCCAAGGCGCGCCCGTAAACCCGAGGGAGGGGTCTCTCCGGTTGGCGTCGCGTCTGATCGTGCGTCGCCCGAGTGCTTCTCGAGTTTATCATCGGTCTCGTTTGTTACTCTTCACAAGCCGGCAATTTTAGCGATGGTCTTGTTGAGCATACTCGGCTAATCCATTTCTTTGGATTATAAAATTTGTGTGAGACATCTTGTATCTTGAACTTTTCATAAAACGATGAAGGAATTGGCGATGAATTGAGGACCGTTGTCATACGATCCGTCTTGGAACACCGTGTCGATAAATGACATGGTGTTTGATAAATTGGCGACGGTACTTCGCCTTTACTTCTTTTAAGCGGAATTGCTTGACCCACTTGGAGAAGTAGTCGGTGATTGCTAGAATAAACCGTCGCCTTTGACCGACGGAGGAAAAATGGGACCTCGGCGTCCATTCCCCATGTCTCGAATGGCGAGGATGTGGCGAAGGGTTAGCTGCTTTCGGGGCCGATGCATATAATTAGCGTGAATTTGACATGCGTGGCATTTCGGCGTACTTCGGCGCGTCATTAATCATCGTTGGCCAAAGTAGCCCATTCTCTGATTCGATCGTAGAGCTTGGGACGGTGGTGGTGCACCACATTCACCTTCGTGTGTGCTTCAGAAGGACCTCTCCTGCCTCTTTGTTTGAGAGGCATCGAAGCAAAGACCATCGTACCCGTGATATAACATCGGGTCTACGTGTCGTAAAAGAATCTTGGAGCTCTTGGCCGGGGCTGACTCTCTCTCCTTCCGTCTTACGGTAGAATACCATGTAGGCGTGTCGATGATAGGAAGCCTCGGGGCTCCAACTTGGTTTGGGTTGTATACACTTCTTTGGTAACTACCCCTTATCTCCTTGTGCCTCTTAGTATAATGGTACAAAGAGTTGGTGAGTCTGGCCAACTAGTTGCTCGGTCTGGGAAGGTTGTGCGGCGACCACGACTAACGCCGCCGGTGCATCCGCATAAGCGTTTTGGGCGTGGGATATATTCGATGAAGAATTCTTGAATGAGTCATTTCAACACTATCGATGATAGGGGATTAGATCGGATTCACGACTTCGTAGTCACCGAAACACCTTAACTATCAATTCGCGAATCGTGGTATGCTTGAGATATTCGACCCCGCTCCTTGGCGAAACTAAGTCCAATAAGTAGTGCGTTGTATTCGGCTATTATTGGAACAAGGTTCGATGGCGAATAAGCGTGAGGCATGACATGATTCCACAGGGAAACTAAGGCGGCCGACTCGTGAGGAATCTTAGAAACGCACACATTGGTGGCCGAAGCTCCATCAAAATCGGTCGCCATATTTGTTGGTGCGATGTAGTGTTGACCGTGGACTTCATCGGAAGATCGTCATATAGCTCAAGCTGCATCCGTTGTGGGCGGTAGAGATCACAAATGTCCTTTGGTGACTTGTTGTTTGAAATACAAGTCATATTGGGACAAGAGCAAGGCCCATTTATAACCGCCAACTCATTGAAATTTTGGGTCATAAATATTCGGACCGGTTCGTTAGAGATAACATAAATCGTTTGTCGGACTAAATAGTGTCGCATCTTCGAATCGCGAACACTAATGCAAGCAGCGCTTCCGACCATTGGGTATCGAGACTTCGGCGCGACTAATGTTCGGCTCGAGTAATACTGCTGTTGCGTGGCGTATGCGTCGTGCTTGCGAGTAAGCGCTTAACGAGTGATCCGTCGCCTTGGCGTAGATCAAAAGCGGTTTTCGACAGCGGTGCAACAAAACGGGGAGGTTTAGCGAGATACGACTTGATCTCTTGAATGCCTTGGCGGCGTCGTCCCAATATGACCGCCCTTCTTGTTCAACTTGGAAACGGGCGCACTTCAGGATAGGTTCGATATGAACCGTCGGATGTATCTGTCGTCCTTGTAACCCCGAGTTCTCGATTTCGGAGGTTGCAACTCTTGAATTGCCTTCACTTTGTCGGGATCGGCGTGGATTCCTTTGTCGGTGGCAGCCAGTGAAGAAGGAACTTACCCTTGGACATCCCAGGAAGGATTTGGCGGGGTTCATCTTTAGGCGATGAGTCCGCATGAGTTCGAATACCGTTCTAAGATCTTTGATGTGATCTCCTTTGTCCGCGGCTTTTCACGACCAAATCGTCGATGTAGCATTTTGTTTTCGAAGATGATCTGGAAAATCTCGTCATTGCTCTCGGTATGTTCTTGTAGGCATTTTGAGGCGAGCGGCATGACCGTGTAGCAATATATGCGATAAGTTGAGCGGCGTGTGTTTGGCGTCATCGGGGTACATCTTGATTTGATTATACCGAAAAGCCATCCATAAGGACATTCTTTCAAATCCTGCGTGTTGTCAACTATGACATCGGTGATTGGAAGAGAAAGTCATCTTCGGGCAAGCAGCGTTGAGGTCTCGTAGTGAAACCGGATCCTAATCGACCCATTTTTCTTCATGGTAGGGACTATATTCGCCACCCAATCCGGATGTTGAATTTCCTTGATGAATCCGATTCTATGAGTTTCTTCACCGTCAACAATTGCCTCCAATATTTGTGGGCCGAAACCGTCTTCTTGTTGCTTGGCGGGTTTGACATCCGCCTTGATGTTGGCGATGTGTTGCCACATTAGGGTCGGTCTGGCATGTCCTCGTAACTCGGCGAATACATCGATATACTCACGATTAGGGCAATCAACTCTTCCTTTCTTCCAAGGGAAGTATTGCTGATGTTTATGAGTTTAGGATGCTCTTCATCCCATATTCTGGACTACCTCATCCTTAGTGGGGGTTCTCTTTGTTGAACCTATCCCCAAGCTGCTCTTGGAGTTGATGGATCCATGGGTCTTCCCATGTTGGCATGTCTTCATCACCCTCAATAGTGGCGAGGATCGTGGTATATATATTGACATCAAAGCCTTGAAAGCTTCTCAGAAGTGGTGTGGAATCCCAATAGAAGAATCGGGGCGAATAGTCTCCCTCATCGGTGGATTATCATCAATTAGCCATGAGCATTCATCTTCGAGGAGGATTAGATCCCAATCCCTTCTAAATGCATAGTAGTTATAGGCTTTCCTCTTGGGACATATGCAGGAGGAACTTCGAGGACCTGCTTGAAACATAGACCTTCCCTCGTGTCAAGTCATACCCCCATCTCTTCATGATACTGTTTGGACTATATCTAAATGTGTGGAGGATAGGCCCATTGTCGTCTTAAATTTTGAAGTGATTAAGTGGAGGCGCATCTCCTTTTAGTAAACCAAGTCTTTTTCACTACTTGATCTTCATTGGGATGTGAGTCTTTGTCCCAAGGAGTCTGAGCTGCTTTTGTGTAAAACAATATGGAGTTGGCGGGTGCAACTTCTGGATCGTTGTATAAACCTGTCATCACATCATTCAAAAGGAGGATACTCTAAATCGTCATTTATTGATTCATCGGCAATTTGCCAATTACAATGTTCATCGGCGATTCTTCATCGTCAAGATTGATTACAAGGGGTACAATGTCATTTAAAACAAAACCTCCACTATAACCAAGCCGGTTTGGATGTCTTTCTTCACCATTGTCCGTACCTTGGGCGATGGTTCATTTCGGACTCATTACGAGTAGAGGAGAGAATGAGTGAAATAATTCTCCATCCCTTAAGCGGTTGTTTGTCGCGACCACCGTCTTGACCTCATTATTAGTGTCTACATATTTGAGACATGAAGAGTAGGCGGGACTATAGCGTATTGTGGATCCAAGATCGACGACAACAAGTTATAGGAAGTCTGCGTCAATCACATAGCGGTGACTTGGACTTTAAGTCCCCATTTGGCACTTAATCCGGTTTACCAGCGGGGGACCGGTGTTAAATCCATAGATCGTGTGCCGTTGATGCTAGCTTCTGGCGGGAATTCCGAATGATACATGGGAGCGGGCATGATGCTCCACCCGGAACGGATCGACTTGGATCGGTTAACTTCACTAGAGCCAATATACGGGTGAAGTATAGCGGCTATCTCGTGCTTGGAATTCCTGATGCATATCCTCCTTTAAAAAGTGATAGGGGAAGTGTTTAGTGCAAAGTTGCATTGTTGGGCCGACTCTTACGGACTCGGCTAATCTGGTCGGGAAGACTTAATCGAGGGCTTCTTGAAGAGCTTCTCGTTTCTTTTGATAACAGCGACAACTCATAGAGAGTGATCCTTGCGGGGATATTATTAGTGTGCCATTACATCAAAGCGGTATGGGAGTTCGAGGTTCGGTTTATCTCTTCAATCGAGGCGACTGAATCGAGGCGCTTTGGGGCTGAATTTCTTCTAGCGGTACACTGCTTTGGCAGCTGCTTTGGCGACCACTGGCGCGCTTTCTGCGTGGTGGTTGTGCTAGTTCAGATGCTGTTCATCGTCTCCCTCGAATTTAGTAGCATGGCATGCCTTTCCCTTACTTGCCCGACTCTGCCGAAGAGGCTACCCATTGCTCATCTTCCGGTAAGTGCGGGTGGACCCACAAGACTTAATTACCGGTATACGATACAAGTCCTTTACGGCGTTGCTTGTGTGGGTTAGTCATTCACCGTCTTCACCGCAACTTTGACCACCGGTTCAGTTCAAACCATGTCAATGGCGCAGGCCGAAACTTATGGATACCGTGATTCGCCCGACCTTCTTTCTTTGGACGGCTTCATAGTGATGACCCCTACATCAATTAAAGCCGGATTTTGTCCTTAAAGGCTGAAGCGAGTTAGTGGGGTGATGAACGCCCATGGTGCGCCGCGATATCTTGGGTCATTCGTCTTCATCGCCTCCTCTTGATTAGAATGGGAGGAGCTTGATCTTGTTATTTTCCACAAGATATTTGAAGAGACCGGAATCTCGCCGCCCCTAAAGGAATAGGACTTCGAATCTCGCTCTAAGGCCTTCGTTTTTGGCCGGGTTGCCCGTTGGTTATTTGCGTGCTGTTCGCGGCCAGTATTCTTCTTCTTCGCTGCTGCTGCTGGGGTTGGAGTTGGGACGTTTGGTTCGCAACCGCCGTCTTGGCTTGCTCTTTCCCTTTGCCGCGTGGGACAAAGTTACGCTTCGGAGCTTCCGTTGTCGGCTGACCTCTCTCTGCCTTTTTCCTTTTGAGGAATCTCGGCTTGCTCTCCACGAACCTTCAGGTCCTTCCACGCTATCGATGGTGTTGTCCCCATTGCTTGAGCACATCTATCGATAAGTTCTTGGCGAGTTTGGAGGATGAACTCCTCCGCTATCGGATCCCGACAGCTCATTGCCTTGTTCCGCAATCGCTTGACAAAGATATCCACGGTTTCTCCGCTTTTCGCTTCGCCGAAAGCAATGTTCGACGATACCTCGTATCGCCATCAAAGAAATTGGTAAGGAAGCTAGACTCCATGTCGTCCGGTGTGAATGCTCCACGGCGAGGCGGGGTACCATTCAGCGACCCGAAGGGTGTCGACGAATGACCGAACCATCGTGGGTTCAAGAAATAACTCCAGGTGTGACTTGAAATAAATCAAGTCTTGTGTCGGGGAACCCTTCGATCAAATGGTGTGAAGTTTATTAAGTTAAACTTTGGAATGCGGATTGATTCCCACTCCCTGGTATGGGCAAGGAATACCCGTCTTCTTTACTTCTTGAGCGGAAATCAATGGGTTGATTTTGCTCTCCAAGTCTTTGATCTTCTCGCTCTCACGAACAGCAGCGTCAGCGTGGTTGGGGGTTATCATCTTCGTGCTTCCTCCCGATCCGAATCGCTATCATCTTCATCGGCGTTGGGGCATTCGATTCACCTTGATGTTTTGTCGTGGCTTGAATCGTTGGTCGTGCATTTCTCTCGTCGCATGGCCAACTCCATTTCTAACTTGAAGTTTTTCCGTTGTTTATTCAGCTTAGTCTAGCATTTTGGCCACTTGATCTGCATCGATCATAAGCGCTTCTTGGGGCTCCTTCACTAGATCTGATGATCCGATCGATTCTTGAGCCAATATCGACGCATCATCCTCCATGGTATCCTTAGAAGCTTATCGTGCGGACCGTCGGATAGTCGGACCCAAAGCGAGTTAGCGTTGCGATCTTGTAGGAATAGCAGGTGGCGATGGTTCTTGGCTGGTCATATTATTAGTGACCTCTCGCAACTCACCCTCTGGGGAGGTCATCCTTTATGAATCGCCTTGACCTAGGTCTTGGCATTTCAGTGGTGAGTCTGGAAGGCCGACACCCTTTACGGAGCTTCTTGATGGCAATTGCACTCGAGCATCGCCTTAATGAGCTTGAGCACAAGCATGGCTGCGTCAATTTGGGGAATCCCTTAGATTGTCGTACCCTTATGCGGTAGTACGACTCATCGGTGTGTAATGCAGGAGAGCACACACTTGCCGTATGTCGGCGATCTTCGGGTATAACGTCCTCATCGCCGATGAAAACGCCTCCTTCCGAGGACGGGTCAATCCATCGAAACTTCCGAAAGTGACTCGCCAGACTTTCGCCGATGTGGGCGCTAAGTCTGGCAGACTCTGACTTCGATTTTCAATCCGATAGGAGAGCACGAATCTTCTTGTCCTTGTTGGAACGGGTGCGACCTCCCGCATGAGGAGTGACCCGTGATTCTCTTCGAGGACCGAGACGATCCTTGATAGTTGGTTTGGCGGTGGTGACGGAGTTGGCTTCACCATTGATTGGTCTGACGCCTTTGTCTTTGGCGTCGTCGGTCTTGGACTTTGGCGTTGGATTTACAGCGCTGTATCCTTCGGCAAAGCGTCGAGGCGGGAGTGTGGAGTAGCGAGGTTGGGGCACCATTAGACTTGGTCCTCCAAACCCGGCGGTACGCTGGTGGCTTCTTTGCCACTTTTACTAACTTCTGACTGCTGCACAAAGCTTCGTGCTTGCGCAAAGAGTAGCGCGGCGCTTCGGATCGCTCTGAAGTGTGGAAGCGGTTCCGTTTGACACGGACCCTTTCGTCGGTTGGCGGCTTGGATAAACCGTCGATCACTTGAGGTCAAGCCTCTGCGGAGTTTGATCTTAGATCCGCCAGAGCGGACCCCATCCATGGATTGCATGGCCTTGGCAAGCTTGCGCCATGCTTTGTCGTTGCCTTTGGCGAGCTTCGCTTAGCGCCCGGCGCATCGTCGGCGTTCATCTCGGGCACCATCCGGACTTGGCCGAAGGGATTTCTCGCTACTGCGGCGTGAGGTTGGACTTCAGCCGTCACAGGGCTCTCCAGGAGGCCATCGGGTTCTCCTTGCAGCGGAGACCTTCTTGGAGCGGCGGGGAACTGGATCTCGAGGAGGGTGAGGATAGGTACTCCTCGAACTTCTCACAGTGGAACTTCGAACTCGACCTCTTCTTCCAGGATAGGGATCGCGGTTCACGGCGACCTCCGTCCGAGGCGGTGGCTCCATAATGGTCGCCCGGCTTGTTCGGTAAAAGTCGGGATGATTGTCATTGATTCGAACTTGTTTACAGCTTCTTTGGCCTACAACAAAATTCAAAAAGAAATGCCTTTTATTTTAAGGCGTACAATGAAAATCAAAAAGATTACAACTTTTATCCTTGTGAACAAACACGAGGATCTCTGTTATATCGAGGTCCTCGCTTGCGTGGGTTCTTTGCCTGTGCCGGGGACTTATTGTGTCCGTGGACCACCGCGCAATTCCAATCCTGGTGTAAACTCGGGTTCTGGAACTACAGATGTAAAGGGGCTCGTTTCTGAGAAAGCGAAAGCGAGGATCACACTCACGAAGGAGAGGATCACTGCGGGGATCACACTCACGAAGGAGAGGATGCGCGGGCGGGTGAGATCTACTAGGAGAAATCACAGCGCTATCCCTGAGGTTAAGACGAAGCTTAACCTAGAGGGTATCTGTAGTTCGACCCGAATTCGGTTACCTTTTGCTTGTAGATCCGACGTTGACTGGACTTGTACTCGCTGTTGCTCGGAACCGTACGTCGTAGATCTCGCGAGGGCTCTTCAGAAGTCCGCCAAAATCCAAGCCGAAATCCTCCCAAAATCCGACCTTATCGACCAAAAATCCCCACAGTGAGGAGAACCCCCTATTTATAGCATAGAGAACCGACCGGCTTGGCGAGCCCACCGACCAAGTTGGTAGGTGGCTGACCATGGTGGCGAGCTACCATTCGCAGGTAGAGCACCTCGACCCCGGTAGGTACCTCGAAACGAGTTGGCGGTATTTCGACTTAGGCTTACATGCCGACGCTTGGTAACTTCGACCAAAGTTGGCGGCGGCGCCGCTTCACTTCTTTTTCCGCCCGTTTCGTCGTTTTCACGACTCTTGGCTTTCTCGGACTTAGATTCCGATCGTATTTGATTAGGGACTAATTCTTGGTTCGTTAGGTTCAACGGTCTCGAAATCCGATCGTCCATTCAAGTCAGGTTTAAACTGTGCTTGTGACGCTGTGGGTTCGCCGTCGAGTTCGCGTCTTAACGATCCGACGTCTGCATCATTCGATGGGTTGTCATTCGCCGACTCCCCGTCACGAGTTGGTTTCGGGGATCTTGTAAGTATTTTTCAACGCCTACAGGGGCCAAAGAATTAAGATTAGCTTTGCAATACTATTCGTTTGCCAAAAAATTTGAGTACGATTTTGAAAAGAATGAACCAAAGCGTATTCGAGTTTGTTGCCGGTTTAAGAAAACCAAAAGTTGCCCGTGGATGTTATTTGCCTCTCCACCCAAAGATGAAAATAGACTTGAAATAAAAAAGTTCGTGAACAATCACACTTGTGGTCAGCATGGCAATAATGCCGGTCAACGTAGGGCCTCCGGCAATTCATTGCGACCAATTACAACCCATGTTAAAGGACCGTGAGATATCGCATCCTATTGATGTAAAGAAGGAGCTTTTAAGTTCCTTTGGGCTAAGGGTCGAGTATAGTAAGGTATGGTGGGGTAAAGAAAGAGCACAAGAACAATTATACGGTGATGCTCATGAGTCCTATGATCAATTACGATGGTAAAGTATCTATCCTATACAAATTAATTTTATGAATGGAATGTAAGTCATTACCCGCATGTTAATTCTATTCAACTGCATGTTAATTCAATCTTACTTCATGTTAATTCTATTCCATTGCATGTTAATGCTATTCAACTTCATGTTAATTCAATCTCACTGTGTTAATTCTATTCCATTGCATGTTAATGCTATTGAACTTCATGTTAATTCTATTTCCTTTGCAAATTAATTCTCTGCATTTCATGTTAGTTCTATTTATTCCAACTTGATTCCGTATCTTTGTTAATTCTAGCTCTTTTCTTAACATGAAATTTAGGTATGTAGAAAATGTTAAGGAGATAAATCCAGAAGCTATATTCATGTTGAACAAAATGAGGGAAGGTTTACAAGATTATTCATTTGCTATGCCGCTTGCATAAATGGTTTTTATGGTTGTCGACCACTTATATTTTTGGATGGGACCTTTCGAAGATCGATTCAAAGGAATACTCCTCACACAGAGCATATGATGGAAATCGGGGATATTTCCACTAGCCTATTGCATATGCGATCAAGAAAATAACGCTAATCGGAAGTGGTTCTTACAAGGTTTTATGTCAATACTCTATCTTTCTAGGCTATCTTTATACTTATTTTGAGTCATGTTAAGTATAATTTCATTTCATGCCTAACTTGTTTCGTGTTTATTCTAAATTCATATGTTAATTGCAAATTTTGACAGTTTGTGGTCTATACTCTATGAAAGGCGGATCCATACAATCCTCCACATCGCTAGTTATAATATCGGATATGGATAAGGGAATCGAGAGAAGGCTGTTAGAGAGTTTTTTCAGATGCTCTACACTCCGGATGTGTTCTACATCTAGTGGAAAATTCAGTCAAAATTGAAGGACTTGGGACTAAAGGCAAAGGATACTCAGATTCGGTAATCTATTACAATCGACTTGTTACAAGTATACTAAAGCGAGAATGGAGCGATTATATGGACGACATTAAGCCGATAAACGAAAGGGCATATAATATTATCATGAACTACGCTCGGAAGGGCAAGCAGCGTACTCACGGAATTAGGTAAAGTATAAGCAATATAATGTTAATTGTATGATGAAGTAAAAATCCACGCATGTTAATTCCATTTACGTGCTTGTTAATTCTATTTCCTTTGCATGTTAATTCTATTTCCTTTGCATGTTAATTCTATTCAACTGCATGTTAAATCAATCTCACTTCATGTTAATTCTATTCCATTGCATGTTAATGCTATTACACTTCATGTTAATTCTACTTCACTTCATGTTAACTCTATTCTACTCCATGTTAAATCTATTTTATTTCATGTTAATTCTATTCCTTTGCATGTTAATTCTATTTCTTTGCATGTTAATTCTATTTCACGGCATGTTAATTGTTTTAGATATGGTCACGTGACATCTAATGTCATTGAGTCCTTCAACAAATGGATACGAGGCTAGAGCGCTAAGGATATTACGGTGGTAGAACACATACGGAAGCAAATTATGGTCGAATGAATGATCGACGAGGCATGGTGAAAATTGGAATTCATTTCTTTGTCCCAAAGTGAGCTTGTCCTTAAAGAGAACATGGACAATGGCGGCGCATTGGATGTCGTCAATCACATAGAGGATTATTTGAGGTACAATCCCATAGAACTTGTCAAGTGGATGCGGACAAAACACATGCACATGCCGTCGTGGGATATAACTTCGTATCCCTTGTAAACATGCATGCGCTGACCATAATGTTTATGAAGAGATGTTTACGATTCTGCGATTCGTTTATGGCGGTTGAAGCTTTTAAAAAGCTACGAGCCAATTCTTTACCCCATCCCGATTACGAGGCGTGGCGTGCTGCGTGATGAGATCCGATTTTACCACCACTAACAACAAAAGGAAAGGGAGAAATAAAACAAGACGGATCAACAAGCGGTTTACACACGCCAAGAAAATGCTCTCGATGCCATATGGAAGGTCATAACCGTAAAACATGCAACGAACCTATTGCAGATTAAGTGTGTTATATCTTTGTAAAGTTATTTGCTTGTATAGTTCTGAGACTAAGTTGTTTTTTAAGTTAGTAAGCAATTTCATGGTGGAAGCAATTTCTTTGCTATGTATGACACTTAAAGTTCGTGTTAATATTTTCCGTAAATGTAAATCCTAATTTCCATTTCATGCTAAGTCTAATTCACTTCATGTTAATTCTATTTCGCTTCATGTTAAGACTAATTCACTTCATGTTAATTCTATTTCGCTTCATGTTAAGTCTAATTCACTTCATGTTAATTCTATTTCGCTTCATGTTAAGTCTACTTCTCTTCATGTTAATTCTATTTCGCTTCATGTTAAGTCTAATTCAATTCATGTTAATTCTATTTCGCTTCATGCTTCATGTTAACCCTCAAATACCCCATCCTTAATTTGCAGCAGCGTCGACGACTAAACCTTGCTGGCGGCGATGAGTCTGATGTCGAAGAACAGAGGAGGAGGAACCGCAGGAGCAAATCGTTAAAGTTCAAGAAGACCTACGCGATGGACTACTCAACTGTCGCCGTCAAGGCGGTTCATGGAGATGTCCATTTTGCATCAACAGGAAGATAAAGAGGTGGACTAAGCGGCAACTAAAGCGACGCACATGGCATGGGTCTTGAAGGATTGTCAAAGAAAAGATGGAAGTTATCGCAAACCACCGCGGCGGAGAAATTCCTAGAGTAGGAATAGAATAAATGGAGGGTCAGAAGATATTTTGTGTAATTGATATAGGATATTGTGAACTGAACTTTCTCTTGTGTCTTTACGCTACTCGTAACTTTCTAAGGCGTTGCTCGTCAATTCATATATTTCAGTTCTTATTAATTCTATACAACTACATGTTAATTCCACTTCACCGCATGTTAATTCTATTTTATTTCATGTTAATTCAATTTTAGTTCATGTTAATTCTATTACACATCATGTTAATTCTATTACACATCAAGTTAATTCTATTACACATCATGTTAATTCTATTTCATTTCATGTTAATTCTATTACACATCACGTTAATTCTATTACACATCATGTTAATTCTATTACACATCAAGTTAATTCTATTACACATCAAGTTAATTCTATTACATTTCATGTTAATTCTATTACACATCATGTTAATTCAAATATACATCATGTTAATTCCACTTCCTTTGCATGTTAATTCAATTTTAGTTCATGTTAATTCTATTACACATCATGTTAATTCAAATATACATCATGTTAATTCTATTACACATCACGTTAATTCAAATACACTTCATGTTATTTCTATTACACGACATGTTAATTCTATACACATCATGTTAATTCTACAATTGTATGTGAACTGAACAATCTCTTCTACGATTATACCAAACCGTAATTATATACATATATATTCATAAACTCGGGTCATCTTAGTGTAGTGTTCCTTTTTCTCTCTTTTTCCCGCCTTCTATTAGTAATTACGTGGCAAGTCTAGCCGCATAATGTCGGTGGCTCACCTTCAGAGTCAGCGGATTGTCGGCGACCATCAATTATTGCCGAATATAATGGTAAACGAATACACCACGGTCATAGGCAGCGTGAGCATATAAATTTAGTTTAGTGTTTACGTTATTCCTTTAGAGAATTTATCATGTATTTAAGCATGATACTAACCTCCGCTTGTTCTTAGCATTTGATGGCTTCATATCGAATTTTCTACGCACATCTACAATCTTAAAATCATTTGCCCGATGGTCAAAATATGTTATGATTTTATTTACGGAGCCTTATCGTGGCGTGGGGAGTCGAACTATAATGTCTCACGACCCTTTCATCCTCGTTCAAAAGGACTTCAACTAGATGCCGGTGATCGTCCCGACCAAAGGAATCAATAGACGCCGATGCGAGGGTCAGATATTTTTCAAGATAATTCAAAACATCATGTAAAATTGAGGCGATGGTAGAGTGAATCTTTGTAATCCAAGTAAAATGAGTTAACATGAATTAGACTTAACATGAAATGAAATTAGAGATAACGTGAAAATTAGAATTAACATGAGTGGAAATAGGCTTAACATGAAATTTGGGGCTAACATGGTGAAAATTAGACTTAACGAGAACCGCAATTTAGAATTAACATGAACCGGCAATAGACTTAACATCAACATTTGGCTTAACATGATATGGAATTAGACTTAACATGATATGGAAATAGAATTAACATGAAAAGTAGACTTAACATGATCCGAAAAATAGAATTCACATGAGATGGGAATAGGCTTAACATGAAAATTAGACTTAACATGATCGAAATTAGACTTCACGATATGAAATTAGACTTAACATGAACTTCAATTAGAATTAACAGAACTGAAATACTTACACAAAAGAACACCGACACTGTGCCATATTTTTGTCATAGGCTTCTTCTTTGAAGCCTATCTAACTACTTCTTCCATCGTAATGAACACGGAAATTAGCATTCATTATAAATTAGGCTCATTCAATTTAGAAATTTAGAATCTTACTTTGTCGTCAAGCCGACCACCACGAAGCAAGTATAGCGACTCATGTGCGTTTCATCTTCTGCGTTAGTCTTCGATAACATCATACCTCCTGAAAAAGTGGGAATTATCATTTACCAGAAAACATATACACGAACCAATATTGAGTTAACATATACTCCAAAAACAAAAATTAATTAATTAATGGAAACTTACCTATGACACCTTAGAGAGCAAAAATGTGTTAGAAATTTATTCTCTGTTGGGTTGAGTCTGGAGGATATCCAAGGTGGTATCCTAAAATTGTGCAAGAATGTCCTGGCTATCAAGAATCGTCGCTAAACCCTGAAGGATCTGGAATCCCTGCATTTAACTCTTTCAACAGAGATTCCTCATCCTTAGTCATTAAGTTCATCTTCAACACATCCCACTTGATATCTTGATTGTTGAAGTAATCTTTGATGGGTGGGCTCTTAAGATCAGGGACAATCACTACCTCTTCAATTACAGATTTTTCTTGCTTCTTCTTTCCCTCTGTGTAAGGGGTCCTAACGTGCTGCGATCTCTTCGTAGCTCTTCTGCTTGGTGCCCTAATTTTCATGGGCAGAGCCTTCTTTCCTTTCTTTTGCATAGCACTCGCTAGGGCCTCCACAATGTCATCAACCTGCTTAATCACATCTTTATTTATAATTTCCTCCTCAATATTTTCCTCATTTTTCTCCTCTGCTCCTTTATTTACAGTTTCCTCTCCATCTTTATTTAGGATATCCTCCTCAATTTTTTCCTCAATTTTCTCCTCTACTCTATTTACAGTTTCCTCTACATCTTTATCTACAATAGCCTCCTCAATCTTATTCTCAATCTTCTCCTCTACATCTTTATCTACAATTTCCTTAGCATCGTAAAATAATCTACAACACTTGCTCTTTCTTCAAATTGATCTTCCTCTTCCTCCTCGACTTCATTCGATTTTCCCCTCATTGGGGACTTCATCATCAACTTTTTCCTTCATATTGGTTCCTCTTGACTTTTCCCTCATGGGGTCTTCCTCAACCCTCATGGGGTCTTCCTCAACCTTATTCTTCATGGAATCTTCATCCAGGTCATCTTCATCCTCTCCCTTCGAATCTGTACAATGCTTGGGAGAATGGTGTTCCTCTTCATCATCTAAATTGGTACTTATTTTGGTAAATTCTTCTTAACTCTTTCCTTGACACCTCGGGTCTATAACATCACCACTTCTTCCCAAAGATTCCAATATTCCGTTGAGTCTTCTAATCTCAACCATAAATACTTGACAATATGTACTCTTCTGCGTTTTGTCGCCTTGAGTAATCGTCTGCAAAATTTAGCGAATTTCTCCAAAACATCAGTTGTTTCTCAATGGGCGAGCCTCCACCTCCTCTTCCTTTTCAAAAGCATCGTCCGGATGCTTTGCAATGATCTGAGATTTTAAGAGATTAATAGAAATTACTATTAGATTTAACTTGAAATACATAACATGAGCGGAAATTAGACTTAACATGAACTAGAAATTAAACTTACATAGCCTATTGAGTTCTTCTTGGCTTCCTCAATTTTCGGCTTTCGACCTCTTTACGCTTGACAGAACCTAAAGTAGGATTAACAAGTATTAAAATTGGACTTAACTAAAATTTAAACTTAACATGAACGGAAATAGGCCTAACATTAATATTTGACTTAACATGGTGAAAATTAGACTTAACATGGTGGAATTTAGACTTAACATGAAATGGAATAGGCTTACTTGAAAAATAGACTTAACATGAACGAAAATTAGACTTAACGTGAACTGGAATTTAGACTTAACATGAAATGGAATAGGCTTAACAAGAAAAATAGACTTAACATGAACGTAAAATTAGACTTAACATGAACCGAATTTAGACTTAACATGAAATGGAATAGGCTTACTTGAAAAATAGACTTAACATGGTGAAAATTAGACTTAACATGAAGAATTTAGACTTAACATGGTGAAAATTAGACTTAACATGAAATGGAATAGGCTTACTTGAAAAATAGACTTAACATGAACCGAAAATTAGACTTAACATGGTGGAATTTAGACTTAACATGAAATGGAATAGGCTTGAAAAATAGACTTAACATGAACTGAAAATTAGACTTAACATGAACTGGAATTTAGACTTAACATGAAATGGAATAGGCTTAACGCGAAAAATAGACTTAACATGGTGAAAATTAGACTTAACATGGTGGAATTTAGACTTAACATGAAATGGAATAGGCTTAACGAAAAATAGACTTAACATGAACTGAAAATTAGACTTAACATGGTGGAATTTAGACTTAACATGAAATGGAATAGGCTTAACAAGAAAAATAGACTTAACATGAACCTGAATTTAGACTTAACATGAACTGGAATTTAGACTTAACATGAAATGGAATAGGCTTGAAAAATAGACTTAACATGAACCGAAAATTAGACTTAACGTGAACTGGAATTTAGACTTAACATGAAATGGAATAGGCTTAACGAAAAATAGACTTAACATGAACTGAAAATTAGACTTAACATGAACTGGAATTTAGACTTAACATGAAATGGAATAGGCTTAACGAAAAATAGACTTAACATGAACCAAAATTAGACTTAACGGAACCGAATTTAGACTTAACATGAAATGGAATAGCTTAACGCGAAAAATAGACTTAACATGGCCGAAAATTAGACTTAACATGAACTGGAATTTAGACTTAACATGAAATGGAATAGGCTTAACGCGAAAAATAGACTTAACATGAACCGAAAATTAGACTTAACATGGTGGAATTTAGACTTAACATGAAATAAGACTTAACAGAAAACTTACATGGCCTATGGAGTCATTCTTCTCTGCTCCATCATTCTTCGCCTTTAATCTTAATCGGCGCTTGGGCTTGAAATCTTTCCTCGCGGGGGGGTTTGGGAGAGATGGCCCAACTTCCACAATAGGCTTCTCTAGATGCATTATTGAAGCCACTTTTGCCTTTGCTTTAATTGTCCCCTTCCTAAAAGAGCCAGCTTTTCCCCCCGCTGAGACCCAATTTGTCATTGGAGGCCGGCATCTGTCACTGGTGGCATATCTCCTTATGCCGGTCATCTCATAGTACCAAAGCTGTAAGTAATACATTCACCATTCCAACTATGATCAGATCATATTCACCATTAACCTTAAAACATTAAAATAACTAGACTTAACATGAAAGTAATTAGGATTAACATGAACTAAATTAGACTTAACATGAATCAAATTAGACTTAACATGAAAGGCCTAACACTTCACAGTAAGCAATGTACGTTTAGTAGAAAATTAAATAGACTTAACATGGAACTTACGGGTATCAGTGGCATGCATCGAGGATATATGTAACCCCGGCTTCTTCAACCCTTCCAGAGCAACATTTATGCCTCTAATAATTTCTTTATAAATGAAGTCACCCCATGCGACTTTGTTCACCCTCTCAATGCTATCCGGATACTTCAAGACTATTCTAGGGAAACCATCCCCGCTTCGGGGCACCATATCATCGAGACCGATAAAGAATTTGCGGAGAACAAAGTCTTGGATATCCTTCTCTTCGTTGATTCCACTAGACTTTCTAGCGGATCTTCAACATATCTTCTCATGCTAATGTCGGCTTTTCTTTTTTCCGCCTTGTCATCTTTAAAAGTTTAGAAAAATATTGCACCCACATTACGCACTTGGAGTCCCTATTCTTCAAAATAATCTCACCGTAAATTGGAAATAAAGTATGATTACGGACCCAATCCACGTCAAAATTAATAACTTTCTTTTCCCGTAATATGCATCGGGGATAGAAAATGTTCCTTTATCGACCACGTAAAACTCAATCGTGCTCAAGTGTTTTACGATCAAGTGTGAGCACCAAATTGTATATAGTGCTCAAATGTGGATCCACAATAGGCATCCCTGTGCCATTGACGAATCTTTGGGCCAAGCCGATTCATAAAATCACAATAAGCCCCAATAACGGCAGTTGGCCTAATATCTCCAGAATACCACCAACTATTTTCCGAAAATAAATTCAAATGTAAGCGTTTAATTAGACTTAACATGAACTTAACTTAGACTTAACATGAATCAAATTGGACTTAACACGAACTAAATTAGACTTAACACGAATAAAGTTGGAATTAACATGAAAAATAGACTTACCATGAAAAGACATTAGACTAGCCATGACCTGAAATTAGACTTAACATGAACCTAGTTTAGACTTAACATGAAACCAATTAGACCTAACATGAAACCAATTAGACTTAACACAAACAAAATTGGAATTAACATGAAAAATAGACTTAACATGAGAAGACATTAGATTTGACATGAACTGAAATTAGACTTAACACGATTTAGGTTTGACTTAACATGAACTTCTTTTACGAATTAAACTGGACTTAACATGAAACACAAATCGGTTAACTCTCCTGTATAGGATTAGAATTAACATGAAACACGGTTTGGATAACATCCAAAGGGGTTAAGTTCTTTAATTAGATTTTTCCTAGCACTTACTTCTTTTGGGGGTTGGAATCATCCCCTTCTTGTCTTCTCTTTCGGCCTCGACCTCGTGGTTCGCCCCTTTGCATTACCAACAGGGTCTTCGACGCTTCCTCAGTGCTGCCTTTCCCAGATGATTCAAGACGTGCGGCGGACGCCTGTGATTTCGCTTCATCTTTCTCCTTCTGTCCGCCACGAATTTCGACTTCGAAATCGTTAACCGAGGCTTCCTTCGACGACATTTTCCCGGCGAGAGCGAAAACCCTAGATCGAAATTAGAGATGTTTGGGATTTTCCGGTGGTCGCTGAACAGTTGAGGGCCAAGAGGGAGAGAGAGTACTTGAGTGGAAGGGGAGGCGCGGTTACCGAGTTCGGTCACGTCGGAGGGTAGGATAGTAACTTCAGGTGCTATCTTTCTCTCTCTGCTCACATGGCACCATTTTGGGGCCCGGACACAAATCTGATCGTATTTGGGGCCGAAACACATGGCCCAAAATATAGAGGGCCCGGTCACATGGGCTTCCCATTTTTGGGGCCTGGACACAATTTTCCCAAGATTAAAAGGAGCAAGTATAGCTCTCTGTTGGGGGCGAGGACTAGATTTGTTGGCCTTTGTAATTAGGACTAGATGTATTAGTGTAGCTGGGTTATCCAAGAATTAGTGTAGCATGGAAATGACGACTTGGTACTTTTATTATTCTCTTTCAATATTAAATTTAAATTTAAATTAAAAAGAAAAGAAGATAAATTAAGTGTTTTCGTTGACGGGGAAGAAACAAGACGAGATCTGAATTCCTCATCCCCCAATTGTAATCACTCTCCCCCGCTCGATCCATGGCCACTCTCCCCCCCCAGTCCCTCCTCCTCTTATTAATGGCCGTCCTCACGCTCTCCCCGATCCCCTCCCATTCTCGATCCATGAGTACAAACAACAACAGAAGGCATCGGCAATCGAGGCTGCGTGGCGGTGGATCCACATCCTCCCCCTCCCGAGCCGCTTCAACACGGACCTCCTCCGGGAGTGCTCGGCAGCGTCGTTCCCGCTGTTCAGCTATTTATAGGGGTTTCAGGGGTGTAACTGACCCCTAAAATCGCTCCTGAACGAGGGTTAATGGCCCTCAGATCGTGCAAAACGGTTTTGGAACCGTTTCGAACGTGTTTGAACGAGTCAAACGCAAGATTCGCGTTCTGGAGCGAGCCTCGCGTCTGCAATTTGGAGCAGGAACGCGGGGGTGGACCTCCGCGTTTTGGAGCGGAAACGTGGGCATGACCCTCGCGTTTTTTTTTTGTTGGAACGCCGGGATGAGTCCCGCATTTTGAATTGAAACGCGGGGATGAGTCCCGTGTTTTGAATTGAAACGCGGGGATGAGCCCCGCGTTTTGCTTTGAAGAGATCAATACTTGTAATTTCTTTTCACAAGAATTGTTAACTTGTAATCCTTGTACTCTGGAGATATTAGATTCTGATTCTCCTTTGTTGTCGTGAAAGTCATCAGCTTGTAACCTTCATCAATAGTGTTTCGTGGATATTGGCTGTCTTCAGTAATTTTTTACAGCCTACAGAACCCCCTCCAAAGTTTTTGAAAGTTCGCGGTTGATTGTGTAAAAACACAAGCGAAATAAAAGAAATAGAACTTGAAACGGAGCAAGTTTCCCAGCCATCTGAATTGCCCAAAAAGACCAGAATCAGCTCTTCTTCCGAGGCCAATTCGAAGAGGCAAAGTGCTTCCATCAAACGCGGGGGGAGTTTCAATCCAATACCAATATGCTATCTTTCAAATGAAATTTTAGGAGACTCCTACTAAATTGCATCCCAAAAGTAAACGACGTTCACAAATAGAATGAACAGCATAATCCTACTCGCCCTGTATCTATCAAATTCAGATGAAAGTCATCCATAAGTTCGGGTGCATTTCATCAAAACCTTATAGAGAGCTAAGAACTAAACCGATCCAGAGAGCGGTTCAACTGATCACTTGACCAGAAAATTAGTCTAGAACACCATTAATTATGTTCACTTAGGACTAGATATAAGATAAGAAAGCACACTGTCATGTGGTGAAGGATTAAATCCTTTTCTAGTTAGCACCAACAACTAGTTTAACTTAGAATTTCCAGGCTGCCAATTTAAAGTTGAGCAGCAATGAAGCTGCATAACAAGCGTCAAAGGGAATGGAAAGGAACTAGAAGTCTAGTCCTAAAGTGGCGATCAACCGATAGTCAAAGGTCGAATATGACCGGTTACAAAGATGATTTCGGATGGTGGAAGCGTGTTCTAAGAGCGAGCGAGCAATATCCTCTTGTTAATCTTTTGCTAACACGTCAAGTCAAAAATCCACCGATGTTGCAAGTATATCCCTGGCATTTAGCAGTCTTATGTGGGTAAATGAGCGGACTAGTATTAAGTTCATCGCAAACAAGCAGTGAAACTTGCATCATAGTTTATAAGTGACTCATACATTGACGACATCCTTACAAGTCACAACAACATACCACGTAACATAGCCATACAATCCTAGGATAGTGAATTTGACGCAATTGAAAATTTATCTCGAAAGGATGCACACATCACAAGATTAGCAGAACTTACACGGAAACACTTTTAGAGTATACAGCTTTGTTTCTGAAGAATCCGCCTCTTGATGAACCTCATATCTTGCAAAAGAAAGGTATCTCTGACCTGCAACTAGTAATTCCATGTTAGTTCCTAAAAACTAAA
Organism: Asparagus setaceus; assembly: GCA_012295165.1. Taxonomy (NCBI): domain Eukaryota; kingdom Viridiplantae; phylum Streptophyta; class Magnoliopsida; order Asparagales; family Asparagaceae; genus Asparagus; species Asparagus setaceus. Next base: position 52,117,496 of record CM022705.1, on the reverse strand, counting down.
AAGCTTTTTATATGTCCTCATACCAATCCCAACGTGATGGGGGTATTTGCTGCAAAATGTGAAAGATATATCATTGTAGTCTAAATCAATGAAGAACATAAACTGAAGAAGAAACCTGTGCAGTTTGCTTGCGTTTCCTAACGTACTTTCATTTATATATTTCTATACTCAAGCATCACAGATGAAGAACCAAGTTTGCTATCAATTAAGAGGAGGAACAACAAGGAATGAACAGATATAATTAACAGAGATAGAGGCGCCTCTCAATCGTATCCATCACGCATCCTCCTCATCATCTTCCTCGTAGAGCAACTCTGGCTCCGAGATAGCCTTCACCCGTCTCCGAATCTTTCTGAGAACCCCGTCGATGGCGAGATCAAAGGCATCCTTCCTCTGTCTCAGCCCATCGGAGCTCCCGTGCCTCCTGTACATAACCCTAGGCGCCAATTCGAGCACCCTCTCCCTCATCCTCCTCACCCTCGCCCTCGGTATGGCCTCCAGCACCTGCACAATCTTCACCCCGTTGTAGACCACGTCCTCTTTGGGTATAAACACCGAGAACTCCTGGTACTCCCTCTTGGGCAGGTGCCACCCGTACTGAGACCGGGCCGAGATGTCCTCGAAGAAGACGGGGATGCATCCGGCGAGGATCCCGTCGAAGGTGGACCTCCGCGTGGGGGTGTCGCCGGGCGGCTGGAGGCAGAAGTCGGAGCGGAGCATGGGGCGCATGAAACGGATGGGGTCGTGGGTGCAGAGGCCGCCGGAGCAGTCGACGAGCTCGCAGATGTCGGTCCTGTTCTGGCACTCGGACTTGATGCTGGCCCTGATGTTGGGGCCCCCGCCGCCGCCGGCGAAGAGGGCGAGGTTGGTGCGGCGGGAGCGCCTGGCGCGGGAGATCCAGGCGTCGAGGCGGGCGAGGGTGGTGGAAGAGGGGCTCCAGGGACAGGAGGGGGTCGGTGCGGAACCAGGAGGAGGATCTGTTGTGGGTGCGGGGCCCCAGGCCGTGGTTCGACAGGTACGGAGGAGGAGCTGAACAGCGGGAACGACGCTGCCGAGCACTCCCGGAGGAGGTCCGTGTTGAAGCGGCTCGGGAGGGGGAGGATGTGGATCCACCTGCCGCTGCAGTCTCTCGATTGCTGATGCCTTCTGTTGTTGTTTGTACTCATGGATCGAGAATGGGAGGGGATCGGGGAGAGCGTGAGGACGGCCATTAATAAGAGGAGGGACTGGGGGGGAGAGTGGCCATGGATCGAGCGGGGGAGAGTGATTACAATTGGGGGATGAGGAATTCAGATCTCGTCTCGTTTCTTCCCCGTCAACGAAAACACTTAATTTATCTTCTTTTCTTTTTAATTTAAATTTAAATTTAATATTGAAAGAGAATAATAAAAGTACCAAGTCGTCATTTCCATGCTACACTAATAAAAGGAGCATCGAGATCAACGTCGTTCTTAACTCCTTTTTCTTCTGCTTCAACTTGTTGAAAGCTGAATCGCTGAGATCCTAACTGAGGATGATCTCGCCGCAGCGATGAGGATCAGATTGAGGCTGAGATTTGGTGGGGCGATGTTCGGATCTCGGCTGAAGGAAGAAAGTGCATTGATTGCGTTGGATATCTAAAGAGAGCGAGAGGTTGGAGTATCGAGCGACGTTGAGATCAAAGATGAGATCAATCGAGCCTAAGATTGAGGCTGGGCTCGAAGGAATACGTCGTAGCGCCGGATATCGCAGGAGGTTATTCAGAGACACGAGCCGAGTGCGGAGACAACCTAATCCTGATGGCCAGTAGTCGGAGATGATGATGACAATGATGACAGCCAAAGGACTATGGCAGAGTTTGACTTGCAGCGAAATTGTTGAAGTAGATCATCGAAGAATCTTGATCGGAGAAGCATTATGAGAAGTGGGCAGAGAAGGTAAGATCAGACTATTTCGTGGGCCGTCGAGGGGAAAAGCAAGGAGATGAACCTCTCGACAGCCCAAAATTTTAAAAGACTAGATGTTCTCTAGATTAGAAAAACTAACTCTGATACCATATTAATTCATATCGAGGAGAGCTTTCTATACATTGACTGAGTTATCTTGCATGATATATATACACATACAATAGCATATGGATAGAGTATGGAGGTAGGAGTATGGATGTAGTTATTGAGGCGGTGATACAACTGTTCATGATAATATTTAACAAAGGTTATTTAGATTCCATGCTCATATCTAGCTGGTCAAGTAATATTTCATTGCTTCATCACACACTTCTTCACTGATAGAGTTGAGTTCAGATCCTATGAGTATAGCCTAATCCACGTCTATGTGTGTAGTGTGCACCATTCTCATTAGATTGGTTGTCATTACAAGACCTTGATAATGGGCTATGCCATGGATTCATTGTGCTGCTTGATCTTCACATCTCAATTAGTTAGAGAGTGTGAGTGATCTAAGAATTTCCTTTATTTATGTATCATCTTATTTAGAACTGAGGCAGCATCCATGACCAGACGCTCATGGGGTGAAACAATTTTAAACTGCTCAAACTCTCACTCTTTGGTGATGGAACCACGTAAATCCAGATCCACTGCACAATTCTTCCATCAGGATTGGCCGAAATAGATGCCTTATGGAGCTTATCTTTAGAGTTGGTCTTTTGCATATGCATGCATGCCATTAGCATTACTGGCTATTGGTATCGAGACTGGAGTTGTCATGGATAGCTATCTGGTTTTTATTTTATTTTTTAAAAAGGTAGCTAAGCACGGGCTAAAGTAAAGGATGTTTACACAACAAATAGATCAGAAGAGTTAAGGGAGGAGCAGAAGAAAAGCCCAGCAGGATGAGATAATTAAGAAGTCCTGCAAGCTTGACTTGTCAGAGTATGCCCTGTCCTGAATTTTGCCAGGGAAGCTATCCTACGTTATACAGATGAAACATGCATAGCTTAGGTTTTATGTATCAGTTTATAAGAATTAAGGTATTGTCCTATCCATTTTAGGTTTCTTCCGCTGCTTTTTTCCTTTTTTGGTGGATATGGTATAGCTATCCCTACCAGAATATTTAATCCACAATATTACCTGTTTTAGTCTTCTTTGCTCTTTCCTAAGCTGATTTCATATTCTCCTTTCTTTGGAAGTTGGTCTCATTTCTCTTAACCTTGCATTATTTTCAGCCTTCTCGTTAGCTAGCTGAACTTGAAAATTCTGACTTATAAGAACTGTTGAACAGTTTACTTTAACTTAACTGGATCAATAAATAGTTCTGTTTTTTTTACTTCCTATACTAGCTCATCATATTCTTGAAATCCTTATGAATGATAAGCATGACTCAGACAATAAATCTCTTCTTCTGACTGCAGTATATTTAATGTAAACTAATCTCTTCTTCTGACTGCAGTATATTTAATGTAAACTATGATAAGCAGTAATCATCAGATAGACTTACCTGATGGTTTTGATGAGGCTCATGTTAACCCACAGAGCGGAACATCTAATGGAGGTACTACTGGTGAAGACATTACACCAAGTTCTAGTGACAATATGCTGAGGTTGGATGACTCGTATATTCAAGAAGATGGCAAAATTAGGTGAGTTCTTGTAGTTTTTGTGGAAGATGTATCACCAACTAGCCCTTGCTAAAATGATTTCTTTCCTTTTATTTTCAGTACTGCCGAGAAGAAGAAAAAGAAGAAGGCGTCAAGAATCATTGGATGGGGACTGAGACGGTTCAGTACAATTGGTGAGGATAATTAGCTATGTAGAATATTCTCTAGCAATCTCCCCAACCTTTGGTCTTGGTCTTGGTCTTCTTTATTTTCTGTTTTTTTCCTCCTTGTAATAGTTTCTATTAAGAGAAAAAAGACATTTCTATGGGTTTTGTATGGAGAATTGTATTGCTGATGCCTGCAAGTTTTCATATATTACTAATGTGGATGGATATATGCAAGTTTGCTAGAATAACTTTCACATTTTTTTCTAGAAATTATGATGTTTCACGAAGTTAATTGTCTTCAGCTATAATTCACTAAATATTCTTCTCGTCTTCAGTTTGTCGGAAGGTCCAGGCAAAGGGAAGAACAACATACAATGAGGTGAGGTGCAATCTCGCCTCTTGCATTTATCTTCTGTTTTCTGGATTTCATACTATGACTGAAATTGCAAATATTAGTACGATTCTCAGAACTTTTAAGTATCTCATTGCTCATTTGTGATATAACCATGCCCATGCAATTTATATATATATTTATTTAGTTTTAACATTGAAAAATAAAGATAGAAGAGCAGCTATGTCCAGCATCCTGATGAACTATATGTTTCAGAGGCTATACTAGTGCTTCATGCCTAGACATGTCTTCTGATTGTTTATGAAGATATTATTTGTTTCAACCATTGATTTTCCTGTGGTTTAGTCATATGCTGTGGGAATTCTTATTGGTTACTATTGGTGAAGATTCCTTATTCTCTGAAAGGAGGATTGTAATCTCTCCCAAAGAGCATAGCAACTGATGGAGTCAACTAAGAATTGGGTGTTCATTCAAGAATCTCTTGTAGGAGGAAATGGTGATTATGATAGTGTTATCCAGCTTACTAGATCCATGTGTTGCTAAAACTATCATATTTACTAGAAGCTACTTGGCATTTCCAACTTCGCTTGTAACTTATAAATGGATTTTCATCGAAATGAAATATTTGTTTCTTCATCAACTCTATTTCACCTAGTTTCAAACGCGGAAACAGACAGCACCATTAAAATTTTAAGATCACATGGCTGAGTGATATTTAAAACTCTTAATGTAGCATTGTATCATCTGTTACGTGTCACATGGGCACATGAAAAGGTAGTCAAACCTTCGGATGCAGAAATGTCCAGTAACTTTGTATGCGTAGACATGTCACTCATGGCTCTACATGCACACTTGATAATAATACCTGTCAATTTCAAGAATAAATTAGTATAATGCCGATGTATCATTTTTCAAAAAACAATTTTTGTATTCTATCAGAGTTATGATATTGTCGCAACTTTAATAATTTAATGCTGTGAACTGGTGCCAATTTCTAGGAAGTTTTCCCAAACGGCAGTGTCCTAAAGTTCAGGTTTCCCTATACTCAAGATATATGACACCATCAAGCAACAGACACTATTTGAAACTGAAGATTATTTTGAATGACCTCTTACCTTGGTTATTATGAATGTATCTGACTGCTTGATAGAATTTTTCATTTAAGTAGAAATTGGTTGATGAATATAAGCATAAAAAATGTTAACAATTTTGATCTGAAGAAGTGTCTACTTCCAGGTTGCAGATGAAATCATAGCAGAATTGTCATCTGGGGTAAGGATGTGGAAAAGCTATCTGTTTTCTTATCATCAAATTTTGGATGTATGCGCAATTATTTTGTTGGACGCTATGCAAATAATTCATTTGGACCTAGTTGTGTATCCTTGAGCAGTTTGATGAGAAGAACATTAGGAGAAGAGTCTATGATGCCTTCAACGTTCTCATTGCCATAAATGTTATCGCAAAGGATAAAAAGGAGATAAGGTGGATAGGCTCTCCTATTACAAAAACTGAGCAAGTCAAACAGCTAGAGGCATGTTCTAACTCAATTAATAAATTTAGAATCATATCGCTTCGGATAGACTTATATTTGCTTATGTGATAATTATGATGGCATTGTGCGTTTCACTTATCTGAAGTGTTGAATGCAAGTGATTTTTAGTTTTAAATCTGAATTCTGTGCTCCTCTTATAGGAAGCGCACGTGAATATGATGAGTAGGATACAAACAAAAACAAACTACTTAAGAGAACTGGAACACCAAGTAAGTCCTATGTTTTAACAACTTCAAAGGTTTGTTATCCTATTGGCTTGCCTGCTTTAGTAATTTCTTCTGTATCCATGCTTGATTAAATTATCCAAGTGAGATACCAATTTAGTTGTTAATACTACTTTCTAGTTGATGACTAATTAACCCATATTTTTGTTATTAAAGCCTGTGGATTTGCGAAACCTTATGCTGCAGAACCAGCAATTGCACCAATCAGGAAATGTTGCTTCTGAAGGCATTCATCTGCCATTTGTGTTGGTTCGAGTATGTTTTATTTTCCTTTAGTTTTAGTTCTACTATTAAATTTATTCAAATTGTCTTTGGAGAGATTCATCTTGCCCTTTTTTCAATAGATTCTTTTTTCCCCTTTAATAATTGATTCAGTTCCTTCTGTCCTTTTGCACGTCACAGTCAATTTTTACTTGGTAGGACCAAACTTCTTGCATGATCTCAACAAATAAAACTGTTAATTATCTTTTTCTTTTATTTTTTTCACTTAAAGCTTTCACGAGAAATTAGATATTCCTGTGAGATTTACTTGACTGAAATGGAGATACCAGCCATTCTTCAGTGTGAATGTCTTTTAGGACACTGACACTTCTTCGAGAATATTGCCCTTTGCTATGCTACCAGAATTAAGACATTGTGGTGTCTGATTTCCTTCATTTGTCACTATACCTTTCTGTACTACCTCAACCTCCTGAGCTAACTGTTTCTCTTATCTTATGTTGAACTTAGATTTGATCCTTTAGTTCTGCTTCTTTTGTTATTCCTCCACACTGTAAAATACCAAAAATGTCCTGTGGATCCTTTTTTGGTATTTACATTGGGGGAAAGGCTTTATTATTTGTTTTACTTTTCCTATTTTTTGCTATAATTTTTAATCTTCTGTTGAACAGGCACACCGAAAGGCTACTGTGGAGATTGAGATATCTGAAGACGCACAGTTGGTGCGTTTTGACATTAACGAGTAATGATGCTCTTTCCTCTCTGTTGATAATTATATATTTCTCAATTTTCTTTGCTAACATATGAGACTGAGCCCTTCCATGAAAAGAACCTAGTTTGCATCCATGGTTTTCTCCTATAATCCTGTACTAATATCATATGAGACTGAGCCCTTCCATGAAAAGAACCTAGTTTACATCCATGGTTTTCTCCTATAATCCTGTACTAATATATTTATTTTCATTTTTCATTAGAACTCCATACAGTTTATATAATGAGCAAGCCATCCTCAAAATGATGAGATGCCCACATGCAGTTGAACCGGAGCAGACATACAGGAATTCATCAATAGAATCTTTCATCAATGACCAAAGCGGCAGACCATGGAAATCATCTTCGTTTTCGTGGAACTCTGAGATGATGAACATGAAGAATTAAAAAATACGACTTGCAACTGTTGGCATATAATAGAGGTAAGACGAGGATAATCACCATTGATGAAGTGGTGGCCTTTTTTGTTCAGCAGGACCCTGGCATTCTCAGTGAGATCATAACTTACAGTTTTTGCTTCCCTTGGGAACTTTCAGTATTTCGCATGATCACAATGTGAAGTGAAGAGGTTCTCGTTGTTTCCTTCTCTCTTGTATATGTTGGAAAATTGTGTCTGATAACTGATATTTTAGTTTCTACCTAACACTGTTGATGGGATACACGAGGACATATTAATGTCCGTTGCAAAAAGAAAAATTTAAAGCATCCATATTGTAGATCATGAGAGTCAAACTCAAAAAGTTCTCAGTATCGTCTTTGACGTCTAATCTACTGAGTATGATTGGTCTCATTTGATTATGTGAAAAGTGTCTGAAACATTCACTTTTCAGTTTTTCTTTTCCTTACATAAATCGTAGGGCTCTTACATGACAGAAATAAAAGAAAAAATTACTGAAAAATTCTAAGATCTGAAATAATTATGAACTTGAAAAGAGCTGCTGGTGAAGTAACTTTTTGCTGTGTTCCTGCTGCATTCGATAAAGTGCTGACTCAGTTCAGGCAGTGAAATAGAGTTGAAACTTGTAACGGCTGAGAAAATGGGAAATAACAGATAATATTGTACAAATATAATATTGATTACGCCGGGATATACTCAATTGGTAAAGCCACAATAAACAGTACCATCAAACACAACATGCAATTCTCAGATAATTGGATAATCCATGAAAACCTTGTTTGCAAAACATGATGAAGGAGCCACTCAATCCAGAATGTTTGCGAATGATGGTCATACTTGGGCGGATGCTGCAGGTGTGTACCATCGGTGGTGGATTTCGACAGCCTTCTTCCTCTGAGAGAGGCGGGACTTCCAGCGTGCGCCTGTGTTTCTGTGAAGCGTACCCACCTTCACTGCTTTATCTATAATTGAGTAGGCCTGTGCAATGAGTTTCTCTACAGGAAAAATCTCCTCTGGCTGTGCTTCAGTCTTTTTTCGAAGTACATCCAGCTCTTCAAAGACCTAGATAAGAAACATAGAGTCAGCTAACGTGATGGGGCTCTGAATAAATCGCATGGAGTTGGTTCGAATCGTAAAGCAAAAAGGGACACTATGTGCAAAGCTATCCTTTCGGTCAGCAAGAGGTTAACCAAACATCAATTTGTGGGGCAAACAGATAAGGAACTTTATGTATACACATGTTTTTTTGATTAACCGGTTCTCTTGAATATAGATGAAATAAAACTTTTATTTCTTGCACACCTTCATACCTATGCAATGGCTAGGGACAAAATCTTCCAACGGCGGTACAGGGGCATCTGACACTATCAACTGCATCAACATTCTGAGGGGTTGACAGTGGATCATAAATTCAAATTTTGGGGGATGAACCTGTATTTTGTAGACGTGCATGGAAAGAAAAGAGTTATCAACCTAAGCAATTGATCCATGCTTCAATGATAAGTTTAGACGTTTGTTCCAAACAATCTAGGCCGACACATACAGCTCCAGGATTGCGGCGAAATTGTAAAATCATCGGTGTTACTGGACTATCCTGAAAATGTCTTATGAAGTATCACTAGTAGAAATCTGCTCATTCTTGACGTCACATTAGTGACGGATAATTTTCCGTCACAAATATAAACATTGCTGACGGCATGAGCCGTCACCTAACATTTGTGACGGATTATTCACATTTCTTACGGGGCATAGCCGTCATGGATACATTGGGCCCACTCTAAAAATTTGGAGGGAATTTTCCCTCTAATTATTTGGGCCCAAATCAAAAGAACCCAGCGATATCCCTCATCCTGTTAACCTGAAACCCTACCTCGGTCCCAAATCAAACCTGAATCCCCAGCGATCTCTTGCTCCCGTTCCTGAAGCCCTCGGTGTGCTTTTACACCGACGACGGCGCCATCCCCATCCTTTGACACCGACGACGGCGACAGCACGGCCTCCTCCTCCCAAAACCCCCCATAAACATCCTCCAAACCTCCTTCTCGGCGGAGTCGTCGGCCACGACGGCCACTCGCTGCCGCTGCTCGGCGCGCAGGTAAGTACTCATCCTCTTCCATAAAACCCTAACTCTAATTCCAATTTCTAACCTTAATTTCCCTCCCTTTCACAGAAAATAATCTGCTGGTTCACAGAAACCCATTGACAAATTTAAGGTAATTTCTACAATTTTTCTTAAATTTGTGGAAAATTTTGGTTTTTTTGTTTTGCATTGTTACTCCTCCTACTCCAGGCGACAAATATATGGAGTTTTGTCGAGAAAGATTAGATTTATACTGTGATCTCCAAAATCTGAGTTTGAACTTTGATGATTTTAATTTGTGATTCCGTTCTCTAACTGAAAGTTATGATCTTACATTTCTGCAAATGTATGCAAAATTATTGAAATGACCCTAATAATATTTTCTGGTATACTATGGTACAGCTTTTCTTTTTCCCTGAAAAAGTACTCTTATTATCTTGGTACCTTTGAAAAATACTTAAAAATATTGCCTAAAGGAGCAACTTAGTAGTCAAATTATGCCTACTGTGCTGTATTGTATACGTATACGTAGTGTATCTTGTGTCAGTATCTGTATCAGTAAGCAGACAAGCTGTAACACTTTTTTTTGACGATAATTATGTCTTCAGATTTATTTATTTGCATTATTAACAGATTATAGAGTTGTTCAAGGACATTATGAAAAGCATCACCGAGCAGTAAACATGAGATATTTTGGCCTTAGCTTTTCTATATTTGGAAATCCAGCTGATTATGTAATTGTTTACTACAAGACTTAGCTAATAACAGCAATTGTCAGCACATAGATTCTATGCACTGTAGAATTTGTAGAACTTCACAAAGTTATGGATATGAATTTAGAAAATAAATCAGAATTAGAATATGAATTAGCAAATGCTTAACATATTCTTGATGTGTTTATTCATGTTTTGAGGAATGCTATAATCCTTATTTAGCAAGATGTCTGAGATTAGTTAACTGACCACAATTCATGCATTAAGACTTGTGATCTAGTCACCAGATCAAGCATTGGCCACAAACTCAAGCGTTAAGCATTGGACAATCCTTGCATATATGCATACATTTATGGTATGTACTCAGTTATAAACAATACATGTTTTTTTAGGCACTTGACGTAAATCATACACTTTGCATTCACTTCATGAAATTTGTTTGGTTCCAAACTATAACTTCAATGTTCGTTATGTTTGTTTGGGTATCTAGTTAAAAAAAATAAGTGTCTACACGCTCATACACATGACAATGTTTTAAAGAAAAAAGCAAGTAGAAGAGATATAACATCATATTTATAGTTTGATTAATTAATAGTTATATATAACGTGCAGATGAGGATAGTACCGGATAAGTCTTGGATCACTATCCCTCGTATTGAGAGATACATGGATAGTCGATATCAGGACGGAATAAATGCCTTTATAGAGTATGCCAAGGCGGATCCGAGGAATTTAAATAGTGAAGTATTGTATTGCCCTTGTTGTCGGTGTAAAAATTCAGGGTTGGTGAAAAAAGTGATTTAGCCGCACACTTAAGATGGGGACTTTATAAGCAGTATAAATATTGGACGTTCCATGGGGAAGGATGTCTTGAAGAGATGGATCTAGAGTCACATACCGGTACGTCTGACGGCGTAAGAATAGATGACACACGGACAATGTTTGATAATATCTTAGCGGCAAAAAATGTCGAAGTTGAGGAAAATGCTGAGGTTCCAGAAAATATCGAAGTTGCTGAGGATGCTGAAGTTGAAGAAAATGCTGAAGTTGCGGAAAATGCTGAAGTTGTTGAAAATGTCGAAGATGCGAGTGATACCGGAGACTTGGCGCAGATAATGAAGCTAATAGAAGATAACGAAAAAGATCTTTATGATGGTTGTACTGAGTTCACAAGATTATCATTTATGTTGCGGCTATTGCGTATCAAGACCCTTAGCGGAATGGCGGGCTGATAAATATTTTAATATGCTTCTTAATTTACTGCGAAAGGTAATTCCTGAAGGAAATGAGAACATACCAGAAAAATATTACAATGCAAAGAAGATTGTTGACACTTTGGGGCTCGGATACAATAAGATCGATGCATGTCCCAATAATTGCATTCTCTACTATAAGGATAACAAAGATCTTCAGGAGTGTCCAACATGCGGAGTGTCGCGATGGGAACAATGCAAACGTAATTCCACACTGGCAACAGAGACTGCTATTAAGGAAAGGAAGATTCCAGCAAAGGTGCTTCGCCATTTTTCCTTGGTGCCTACTGCCTAGATTGAAACGTCTGTATATGAACAAAGACACTGTTAGGGACATGAGGTGGCACATGGAAGAATGCATAGATGATGGTAAACTTAGACATCCGGCTGATACAGAGGCGTGGAAGCATGTGGATAGAACTTATCCTCAGTTTGACAGTGAGTGCAGAAATGTCAGACTAGGCTTATCTAGCGACGGATTCAATCCATTTGGATTTATGAGTACGGGTTGGTCTACATGTCCTGTTGTATTGATGCCTTATAATTTGCCGCCTTCGCTTTGTATGAAGCAATCATATATGATACTCTCATTACTGATACCATGCAAGCATGCACCAGGAAATGACATAGACGTTTTTTTGGAGCCGCTAATTGATGAGTTAAAACAATTTTGGGATGAGGGAGTCATGACATATGACGCTCACGTCAAGCAATTATTCAGACTGTGCTATTTTGCTATGGACAATTAACGATTTTCCCGCCTATGCTAATCTTTCTGGTTGGTCAACAAAAGGAACATATGCTTGTCCAGTTTGTGGTCCGGAGTTAAAAGGTCTTAATCTGCAGTACAGTCGAAAGTTCTGTTATTGGTTTAATAGAAGGTGGTTGAAAGATACATGCATCTGAGAACTAAAAATAGAGCAATAAGTTTGATGGGACAGTTGAGACCAGAACTAAAAAATGTAAGCTTTTCACAAGACTGCATCATCTCTCTAAGTTTGAGACTTTTAATATGAAACTATCATAAAAAGTCAGCGGAGAAACTTAATACCAATCTGGTTAATGCTAAACTGGTTAAGAAAGGTCACGGAAAATACTAATTTGGTAATTTAGCCATACACAAGGTGAATCAAGGTGAACACTTTTTATCATTATATTTCTCCAAGCTTCATAACAAGCTTGAGTAATTTTGCGAGATTATGTAGGATTTGAGGGATAAATATACAATTTCCAAGATTTGAGGGACTAATATGCAATTATTGAAGATTTAAGGGACTAATATATGAAAAAACTCTATATTTTATCTCCAAGTAGGGTTGAGCGTGGTCGGGTCGACTACGGCCGACCTACCAACCCGCTATGGGTCACAACCCTTTGGCAGTAATGGTAGGCTCGACGAACCCATGATATACCCAAGTCACGAACCGTAGGGTCTAGCCCCAAACCCGAGATCAAAGAAGTAGTCGATACACGCCGATCCTGCTCGCCCAACCAGCCCCTACCATGATATATAGTTTTGGTTAGTCTAGTCTGTTCTTTTAGCCCTTTGGGTCAGTAAATTTGCCAACAAAGCCAAAAGGTCATAGGTATTTAACTCGTGGGCCTTTTGGCCTATTGAAAATAAAAGTAGCGATATTTAAGCTCATTTGCTTACTACTTGGAAGGATTAAAAGTTTAATACAAGTTTAATACTAGTTTAAAAATAGTTTAATACTAGTTTAAATTACTAAAAAATTAGAAATAATTTTATAATTGTAAATACAATTTTTATATAATTAAAAAGGGAAAAAAAGTGAACGAAAAACTCATGGGTCAGCTCACGACCCATGGTTCGGGTCGTCATACTCACCGCACCTAGACCCTCCCGATCGAAGAAGGCCCTACTACGGATTTGGCCGAGGTCCGTCGTCGCCCTGCTTGAATCCAAGGGTCACACCGGAACCTACCACGCCACCCCTATCTCCAAGCTTAATAACAAGTTTGAGTCATCTCATCTTCGTAACGGGCTGGAGTCAGAATGGGATGTGATGGACCGTTTTTGAAACAAGCTTGGGACATTCTTCAAATTCTAAACCGCTAAATCCGCCTAGGGGTTGGATTCGGGTGTGGCGTCTCAAACCCAACCCGATTCGCACCAAGTTACAACTTACAAATTGCTGCCCCAGAAACAGTGAATAGACTCGAGCGCGATGTTTGAAAGGGTTCGTGTTAAGCTGTGTATGGATCCAGCCCGTTTAATCACCTCCTCTACTTTCGTGCCCGCTCTCATCCTCTTCGTACGACTGCGATATTTACCATAATTACATTGTGCCACGTCAAATCGAAATCATTTCATTAACTTTTCAAACATCCCTCTAACTTTGAAAAGTCTCCCTCTCCCCCCTCTAAAAAAGAAGCCCTAAAATTCTCTGGTATGCTACAATTGTTCCCTCTCTTTCTCTCTCTTAATTTGGGGATTTTGGTTTTCAATTTAATTTCAGTTAAGTCTCTTTTTATCACATACGAAAATTTGTTAACGAGTTTCTTGCCACATTCTCTTATTCAGATTTTACTTCTATTTCACTCAGTAAGACGATTTCTTCTGTATTGCTCTTTAATTTGGTTTCATATGTGACATCTGTTGATTTTTATTGATGGGCAATCTCCAATTTGTTACCTTGTATATTGATTCTTTGCAAGTTATGAATATTGATACAGAATCTAAGTTGGGTGTCCTTGGAGATTAGAAAGTCGAAATCTTTTTAGACTATAACTAAATATGAGCACCTTTTCCTAGTTGCCCAAACAGATCTTTTGAGGTTAATTTCTGTGTTATTTGAATGTTTCATGCATTGTAGTCATTTGGGTTGTAGATTACAATGTATAGATTGTTGACGGTAAATAAACATCACAAACACATAATTGATTGTGTATAGATGGCATCAAGCTCAAACTTTTAGATACACGGTATTCACGATACTCGAGCAATATACATTCTATCCAGTGTTTCTACTTAAATATGTGAACTTTAATGCATCATCTCTACTTTCCCATTTCACCTTTGTGTTTCGAGTAGTAAAAGATAGTATGAAAAATAAAACCAATACCAGATAGTAATTTTTTTCTTCTTCTTGTCTTTCATCCACCTGCAAATAGAAACGAGCCTTTGCACAAAGATTCTAATTTCTCAATGCTCGTTGTACTAATTTTATTGACCACTAACAGTTGTGCTTGGAGCCAATTGAAAGTAGGTGATGGAGAAAGTCACAATGAAAGAAGGGAGAGGAACATACTGTCATAAACTAGTTAGTATTTTTTTTCATGCAAAAACTTATAGGGATTTGATTGAGGTTGAGCAGATACCTGAAAGAGCCATTCAGCCAGCAAAATGAGAGTATAGCTGGTGACATTGCAAATCAAAGATTAGTTGTGGTTTTCATAGATGTACAGATGCTATTTTTGGGTGGATATGTCCTGTTTGTAGTGATAGTCTTTTTCTATAAGTTAAATTTATGCAGAGGCAAAGATGCATGTACATGTGCAAGCACAATTCAGCATGCACGCAAAATTAGTGACTAGGTGAGGGAAGGCGGAAGTTATTTTCTAGGCTACACTTGATAGTAATAGTATTTGAAGTTGAATCCTAAAACATAAAAGTATATTTTTTCAACTTAAGTGAGGTAAAAACGCGATGACCACTCAAAATTGCCATATATCACAAACAAAATATTTTGAGGTTCTTGCTTATGTATGGAGTTGTGCTAAAATAAGCTTTCTTCAACAACAAGTTGTGTAGGGCTCTTCATTTGTTAACTCAATTTGGTCCCTGAATGTTTCATGTTAAGATCAATATCAGTGGTTCAGATTCTCAAGATGACATACTTTAGAGAATGATTTGGTTCAACAGGCTATCATAAGCCGTTAATGTTTTAAGGTGTTGATGTGTGTATAGAAATGTTCAAATTGTACAATTATTTGATTAAAGGTTGTTAATTCATATTGAAGAGAGCTTGTTATACATTGATAGGGTTATCTTACATGATATATACACATACAATTGGTTAACAAATTAAAGACAACCCAATCGACAATAGCGTATGGATAGAGTATGAAGCGAGGCGTATGGATAGAGTTATTGAGGCGGTGATTGTGACAACAATTCACGATAAGATCTAACACCCCCCATCCAACTCATGGTGGATCGAAACCGAGAGTTTAGATACGAAATAGCGGAACTGAGGAAAAGTTTGTGCCTTGGCAAACAAATCCGTCACTTGTTCCTTAGAGCGAACATATGAGAGTGTAATATTTCTAGCAACATGCTTTTATCGAACCACATGACAATCTTCTACCTTAATATATGTGGTACGCTCACGGAACACTGAGTTTGCAGAAATGGAGATGACACTCTGATTGCCACAGTAGAGTGATGGAAGAAGTAATAGAGACTCCAAGATCTCGTATAAGAGTGCGAACCTATTGTAGCTCAATCATAGTATCTGCCATCGCCCGATACTCTGACTTTGTAGTGGAACAAGAGACAACAGCTTAACACTTACTACGACAAGAGATAGAGATGATTCCAGAAGAATGCAAAAGCCGGTGGTGGAGCGTCGGCGTCTTAATCATCGCCCATCCAAAGATCACAAGATGCACAAATTGACAAAGAAGAGTTTGATGGAAATAACAATGATCGGGATATAGTACCATGAAGATAATAGAGAACTCAAACTAGAGGCGCATAGTGAGTAGAAGTAGGAGCATTGACAAACTGACTCAAGAGAATTGTCGCTAGAGGCTATCTGAGTGAAGGAGGGAGTAGACCGAAAGGTAAGAAGGTACAGTACCAAGGGTACATGTATAGTAGTGTGTATGAGCCTTGATAAAAGTTGGTGAGGTGAAAGTTGGTGAGAGATGTAATATATCTTAACATCCCCCCTCCCCCCGTCAAACTCACGGTGAATTGGAAACTGTGAGTTTGGATAAAAAATGTTAGAATTGTAAAAGATGTGTGTCTGAGCCTCGATGAAGGAGTCTGAGTGGCGATGAAATCGATAACATAGGATGGAATCCAAGAGTACCGATAAAGAGAATTCTACAACTGTATGATCGATGGCATCGAATAGGAATTCAGAGGCATCGATCGAGAAGAACTCAATATTGACGAGATAAACAACGAGGAATAGGAATCCTTGTACATCAACGGAGAAATTCTTTGTGATGACGAGAATGAACGATGAGGGATAAGAATTATTGTACATCAACGGAGAAGATATTAATGATCAATGCCGAGGCTATGAAGAGGAGGAGCTTGTCACGAAGAAAATCTCAACGGTTGATATTGATGCCGTAGAAGATATTTCAGATGAAAGAAAGAGACACGAGTCAAAGTTGAAATACCGGATGAGATGGCAATGGATTTTTACGAAATTGCTAACATGCTAAAAGAGCTTGACAGAGAAGACCGATAGACGTGATGGTGTTCGATGAAACATCGATGAGAAGTTCCATGGTTAAAATAATAGGATTTGTGGTGGATGAGGTTGGCAAAGAAAATATATTTGAACACATGATTAGATTGGGTGAGAATATCAAGAAGATGGGTCTTCACGTAGGTGATTTGAGGCTCCTTGGAGTAGAGTGCTCAAGTGGGTCTAGGAAGAGCACTAAAGTCTATACCATAGCTAGGTAATATCATTCATTTTTCTGACGAATCCCGCAACTTTATAATTTCGACTACCCAAATCCAAGACAAAGACCACTCACAACCTTTAGAATATCACAATAAGATGAAAGATTAAAAGGAGCAAGTACAGCTCTCTGTTGGGGGCGAGGACTAGATTTGTTGGCCTTTGTAATTAGGCCTAGATGTATTAGTGTAGCTGGGTTATCCAAGAATTAGTGTAGCATGGAAATGACGACTTGGTACTTTTATTATTCTCTTTCAATATTAAATTTAAATTTAAATTAAAAGAAAAGAAGATAAATTAAGTGTTTTCGTTGACGGGGAAGAAACGAGACGAGATCTGAATTCCTCATCCCCAATTGTAATCACTCTCCCCGCTCGATCCATGGCCACTCCCCAGTCCCTCCTCCTCTTATTAATGGCCGTCCTCACGCTCTCCCGATCCTCCCATTCTCGATCCATGAGTACAAACAATCAGCATCGAGAGACTGCAGCGGCAGGTGGATCCACATCCTCCTCCCGAGGATCTCCACGGACCTCCTCCAGATGAGCTGTTGTTCTGCTTTGATCCTTCTGATCTTGAGCCACCGTGAACCACGGATTTCTGATCCTGCACCCTGAGCAGCCTCCTGACTTTTCGATCTTCGACGATTTCCCTTTTGTGATCCGATTTTCCGACTCCTCGGCCACGACTTTCTCGTCTCCAGCCGCCCTGCCTGATTCCTCCTGACCCTCCGCCGACCCTCCCCCTGCACCTCCCTCCTCCGCCTCCCCCCACCCTCAACCTCACCGTCCTCACCCTCGAGGCCCGCGCCTGGCCCTGCAGGCACGCCGTCCCCACCCCACCTCCTTCCACCCCGCCACCCTCGCCCGCCTCGACGCCTGGATCTCCCGCGCCAGGCGCTCCTGCCGCACCAACCTCGCCCTCTCGCCGGCGGGCGGCGGGGCCCCAACATCAGGGCCAGCATCAAGTCCGAGTGCCAGAACAGGACCGACATCTGCGAGCTCGTCGACTGCTCCGGCGGCCTCTGCACCCACGACCCCATCCGTTTCATGCGCCCCATGCTCCGCTCCGACTTCTGCCTCCAGCCGCCCGGCGACACCCCACGCGGAGGTCCACCTTCGACGGGATCCTCGCCGGATGCATCCCCGTCTTCTTCGAGGACATCTCGCCCGGTCTCAGTACGGGTGGCACCTGCCCAAGAGGGAGTACCAGGAGTTCTCGGTGTTTATACCCAAAGAGGACGTGGTCTACAACGGGTGAAGATTGTGCAGGTGCTGGAGGCCATACCGAGGGCGAGGGTGAGGAGGATGAGGAGAGGGTGCTCGAATTGGCCTAGGGTTATGTACAGGAGGCACGGGAGTCTGGATGGGCTGAGACAGAGGAAGGATGCCTTTGATCTCGCCATCGACGGGTTCTCAGAAAGATTCGGAGACGGGTGAAGGCTATCTCGAGCCAGAGTTGCTCTACGAGGAAGATGATGAGGAGGATGCGATGGATACGATTGAGAGGCCTCTATCTCTGTTAATTATATCTGTTCATTCCTTGTTGTTCCTCCTCTTAATTGATAGCAAACTTGGTTCTTCATCTGTGATGCTTGAGTATAGAAATATATAAATGAAAGTACGTTAGGAAACTAAGAACCGCATGTGTTTCTTCTTCAGTTTATGTTCTTCATTGATTTAGACTACAATGATATATCTTTCACATTTTGCAGCAAATACCCCCATCACGTTGGGATTGGTATGAGGACATATAAAAAGCTTTTTAGTTTTTAGGAACTAACATGAAATTACTAGTTGCAGGTCAGAGATACCTTTCTTTTGCAAGATATGAGGTTCATCAAGAGGCGGATTCTTCAGAAACAAAATGTATACTCTAAAAGTGTTTCCATGTAAGTTCTGCTAATCTTGTGATGTGTGCATCCTTTCGAGATAAATTTTCAATTCGTCAAATTCACTATCCTAGGATTGTATGGCTATGTTACGGTATGTTGTTGTGACTTGTAAGGATGTCGTCAATGTATGAGTCACTTATAAACTATGATGCAAGTTTCATCGCTTGTTTGCGATGAACTTAATACTAGTCCGCCATTTACCCACATAAGACTGCTAAATGCCGTGGATATACTTGCAACATCGGTGGATTTTGACTTGACGTGTTAGCAAAAGATTAACAAGAGGATATTGCTCGCCGCTTAGAACACGCTTCCACCATCCGAAATCATCTTTGTAACGGTCATATTCACCTTTGACTATCCGGTTGATCTCGCCACTTTAGGACTAGAGTTCTAGTTCCTTTCCATTCCCTTTGACGCTTGTTATGTACTTCATTGTCGCTCAACTTTAAATTGGCGTACCGAAATTCTAAGTTAAACTAGTTGTTGGTGCTAACTAGAAAAGGATTTAATCCTTCACCACATGACGGTGCTTTCTTATCTTATATCTAGTCCTAAGTGAACATAATTAATGGTGTTCTAGACTAATTTTCTCGGTCAAGTGATCGTTGAACCTCTGGATCGGTTTAGTTCTTAGCTCTCTATAAGGTTTTGATGAAATGCACCGAACTTATGGATGACTTTCATCCGAATTTGATAGATACTGTATAGTAGGATTATCTTTGTTCATTCTATTTGTGAACGTCGTTTACTTTGGGATGCAATTTAGTAGGAGTCTCCTAAAATTTCATTTGAAAGATAGCATATTGGTATTGGATTGAAACTCCCCGCGTTTGATGGAAGCACTTTGCCTCTTGAATTGGCCTCTAAGAAGAGTCGATTCCGGTCTTTTGGGCAATTCAGATGGTCGGGAAACTTGTCCGCTTCAAGTTCTATTTCTTTTATTTCGCTTGTGTTTTTACACAATCAACCATCTTTCTTAGCTTGCATCTGATGTCTTGCGCCTCGGTGCAAAGGTGAAGCTCCTTACATAGCCTTTTTTATGAAGAATATCCAAAAAGCATTTATGTAAGCCTTATTCTGATGTGCGCACACACACACACAGGTTTATGGTCGGCTAATTATAGAGGCTGGGAGATACCCAACTTATTTCTCTCTTTGGTTCCATTTAGAGTGAGCAATTACAGTTTTTCTTGTTCTTTTTCTTATTCCTTCTGTGAATGTTGTTTTCGGGTGGTGTTAGGAGGAGACAATTGATGACCGATATCAATTTGATTCCTGTTGCTTTCATTATAGTTCCGTTGGCATCACCTTTAGGGCAGTGCAAGGTGAGGAAGAAGCGTGTACAAGAAGAGGATAAGAGGACAGAAATCTCCCATGCCTCTTGTTTGCTAAATATACTAGTAACTAGTAACTTGTACATTGAGAATGTAAGTGTTCTCACTCATCGGCGTGAAGTAAATACTCTAGGTTATTTACCTATTCATATTGCATACTTGTAAGTTGAATTTACGAATAGAGCTAGACCGGTTGATGGATAAATGATCTTTTATTCTCAAGCATCTAAATTTATGAATAGACCACATAAATCATGTTAGGGAACAGATGAACCACAAAAGGGTAAGAAAGGCTAATTTTTCCAAAATTGAAGAAATAATAGGGTTTGGAGATCCTCCCTCTTCAAGTATCCGCTCAATGTTGGCTGAGGACTATCAATGTGGATGAAGCTGATCAGGGATGATAGTTCTTATATGGCAGAATCATTGCAAGCATTCAATGTCCATTCATATTTCATCAAGACAAGCGCTGGATTTCATGTTGCTGAAATGGTATGGTTTTGCTAGTCTTGTTCCTCCTCTCGTTTGAGTGATATTGTTATTGTGGGAAACGTCATACCAAGCAGAGTGATCCAGTGGTAGAATAGTACGCTGCCACGGTACAGTCCTGGGTTTGATTCCCTACTGGTGGAGCTAATTTTCTTTTTTGGTGAGGACAGACCGTCAATTGCTTCTTGTTTATCGGAAAAAGTTAAAAAGAGAAGGTGGAGGAATGATATTGTATTGATTCTTATATTCTCGAGAATGCTGAAGATAAAGGAACTATTGTGAAGACCGTTGTTGGATTTGACGTATATTCACTTCTAGTTGATTGCCTAATGGAAGGTATGATGAATTCCCTTTTTCCTAAATTTATTTTTAATCATTTGTTGTGAGGTTCATGTGTGACATGGATGTGTGTTTTGGGCATCATGTTGCATTTTATAGCAATTCATCCTCAACAATGAAACCAGAGCCATGAAGGGTGGAAGATTTTCAAAATTGAATGTACAAGAACTTTCCTTCTCGAACCAAAAGCGTAACTTAGTTCTCAAATTACGACGATATGCATAAAATGCAACCCCTTGTATTGTAAGAATTTAATGGGTCTTACCCTTAAGACCTTTTTCACATCAGTTTCCTAGGATGCATGTTATGATGATCCCATGTCAACATTTTCGCCCCGTAATATTTTCCATGTATTACGATTCATTTTACATTACATTTTTGCCACCAAAGGTCCGCAATGTTTGGACCAATCTTTTAGCATATCCTTATACTGTACACAAATATGCATGATGGTTTTGAATAATGATGGTAATAGAAGAACGAGAAGTATGAGAGGTGAGAGGAAAAATTTGGGCAATATCCGTTCATGCATTGCGACTTTTACTCTTGGTCATATGTTTTCCTTCAAGTAAGTAGTTAAGTGCATTGATTTAAAAGGTTTTAATTTAGTGCCCATTCTTTGCTAGTAGTTGATTGCTCACCGTATCAAAATTGGCGTGTTTGTATGGCGTTTCCCTCTTTGCTAATGATGTTTCATTAATTGCACATCGTAGCTCACTAGCCAAGACCTCGGGCAATTAACTTACCGTAGTGTTCATCTTGCCTTAACATGCTTAATCAGCAGACTTGACACCATGGCCTTTCTCTAGAAAATGGCTATTGATGATACTATTCAAGGGTTGGTATTATAATATGGAAGACATTGTACAACCTCCCATTGCCACCTCCAGCTCTTCCTTCCAAAGACTCGCTTCACCCCCACTCATCAAGCCTAATAGTCATTTATCCTTGGAAGGATTGCTTGACTACTAGCCGGGTTCCGAGTTGTCTCATGCATTCTAGAAGTGGCACCCACTGGATGTTGTGTGGCTTCACACCCATCACGAGTAATTGTAGCGGAGGTGGTAGCACACTTGTCTGACTGATATTGATTCTATTACCAGTGTATTTTAGTGCTTGTGTACACATGATAACCTAGAAAATTTCTTGAATATATAATTTCTGGTGAACCTCAAGACAGAAGTTCAAGATCCAATTAATGCTGATAAGTATAAAAGATAAGCTCACAATACATACCAGTGCTATAGAATTTTAACAGATTAATTCTGACACAGATGCATCTGAAATAAATTATGGGGTTTCTATTTTTCCAACACCAGTATTTAGAGGCTTAATCTTTATAAACTACGTAGACCTTGAACCATAACATTAGTCATGAAGATGCTCGTCCAGAAGGGGTCCATAGAGAAATATGTTGTCTTTGGTTGCTTGGTTTTGCTTTTCCACATGCCCGACGGATGCATCCAAATAAATTATGGGTTTCTATTTTTCCAACACCGGATTTAGAGGCTTAATCTTCATAAACTACATAGACCTTGAACCATAACATTAGTCATGAAGATGCTCGTCCAGAAGGGGTCCATAGAGAAATATGTTGTCTTTGGCTGCTTGGTTTTGCTTTTCCACATGCCCGATTGGTCGCATTGAATTCATATGCTAGTTTAGTGTTAGCTTCTCTTCTCTCTCTTGCAAGTGTATATTGGCTTGTACCGAACATGGTCCAAACATACCCTTTTGCATAGTTAATTTTTTTCCCCCAATATATTAATAAATATGTTGTGCCTTATTTTGATGTTATCAAAATAAGTATCTTCTTTGAAACTGTACCAAACTTCAATAGGCCAATTTCTTGCAGTGGGATCGGTTCTTATGAATTCTCCAACATGTTTTCCATATACTTTTGTAATCGGTAATGAAATCCATGTTTATAGTACGTAATATATCTCCCATTTAATAAGTTCTTTACAAACTTAAATAAACCACGCATGATATTTCTACATACATTACACTGGGGCACTATAATACCGGGCATCAGCATATCAACATTCCATGGTCCCAAAATCTGCATAAACTTGACTGTTAACTGCAAACTTGTCTTTCTCTAAGCTCCGTTTATCAGTATACTTGGTGATTGATACATAACATAATTATATATGCACATAAAGATTTGAATGCATGTATTTGTACATGATTCTTCATGCATATGTATAATTATCTGTATTGCAGAATGAATCCTTTATTCTTATCTCGTGCAAGTACATAGGTTGGACTGGCCTGGGACAGCCTTAAGTCCCATATTGAATCTCAGATCTAATTAGTGAATTCTTACCAGGTTCAGTGGGCATTAATCGTTTGTTTCTAAAACCGGCCGACATATCACTGCAAACTAGGTTATAACATCTTTACGCTCTAGACTAATATCGATTTGTCATGAACCTAAAATATTGTGCCAAAGATGACTTTCCTTTTATTTTATTTATTTTATTTTTGTTTTGGATTTGTGAGAGCACATCCTTAATACTTCATCGACTAGTCTTTGTAGCAGTAGTTCGGGTGCTCAATTTATTTGCAATCAATTCTTTTTAAGTGTTTCAGATAAGGCGTCCTTTTGGTGCTTTCGTTGTAGAACATTCTAATCTCTCGTCTTTCAGACGATGGTTTCGGCTTTCCTCTTCTATTTTAGTGCTATTCCACAAGTATTTCAACCGGTTATATTCTTGTGTACATCTCTATTATGTCACAAAGAATGAAGAAACTTCGGCGACTTTGGGTGCCATAAAGAATATTGTCCAATCTCCCAAGGAATTGTAAGGGTTATATGTCACCTGCAGCATTTGTTTCATTTCCATTAATGCAAAATGTGTTCATGTCTTGGTTAGTAATAGTGAAGGTATGGTTTTTTAGTAGATGTCATCTTTCCGGCAAGCATTCAAGAATCTGTTCATCTTGAACATGTAGCATCTCGTTGCTCTTCTTTGGTATGATGTGCATTCTCTTGAACTATAGTTGTAAACATTACTTTTCAATTTTATTGATTATCTTTGATTTTCTCGTCGTTAGAACTTTAAAGTTACAATTACTGCAATAACCTTTTTTTTGTTTTTTAAATCATGTGCTAATTCTAATTTGCATTAAAGCTTTACCCTGCTGTCTTCTGATCCTTCATGTGTGTGTGTAAAGCTCCTATGAACTTAAGTGGATAGAAATACTTGTCCACCAATTTTTTTTATCCATTAGATTAGCGTTGAGATTTGTGCAAGACATGAGGGGTATTTTTGAGATGTGCGTTGATTTTCATCATACGCTAGCACAAATCTTAAAGCTCCGATAAACTCAAGTGGATAAAAATACTTGTTCACAAACTTCTTTATTTGCTTTGAGATTTGTGCAAGACATGAAGAGTATCTTTCAGATATGTGCATTGATTTTCATCACATGCTAGCACAAATCTCAAAGCAAATCTAATGGATAAAAAAGTTAGTGGACAAGTGCTTCTATCCACTTAAGTTTATAGGAGCTTTACTATATGCGTGTGTGTAGAGAGAGTGTGTGTGTTAAGCTACTATCTACTTAAGTTGATAGAAGCTTTTGACCATCCAACTTTTAACCATGGGTTGACTCGATTGATCAATATTTGATCAAAGGTGAGTTGTCATCATTTAGTGAGGGAGGGTTTGGTAACATTATCCAACACAAACTAAGAAACAAAAATTCCTCTAATCTTAGCCCCTTCGTCTTCTCTTTCTCTAAACTCTCAAATAAAACAAAAGAAAATATCGACCCCTCTTGGCTTGGGACGCTTCATCACACTTTTGGGTAAACAAAATTTTTCCATTAATTTCAACAAGGACAAACTCCCAATTGAGTTTAGATATCTTAGAGACACAAACTAATTGAATTCGTTTACAAATCTTATAAACACTAACTAATTGGGATTCAAGTTCATCGTTTGGGAAGTTATGGGATTCAAGTTCGTTGTTTGAGAAACTATTTCTTCTCTCTTTTAGTAGGTGGTGCTTGGCATACAAGAACTACATCGAAAGAAGGAATTTATTGCTATGTCTTACGCACATGGATGACCAATTTTACATTTTAAACATGAATAAATAATTAGGCTTAAACAAGAGGGATCCTAAAGGCCGTTCTTGGCAACTAAAGACTACAACAAAATGCATGCATGGAAAGCTATGTTGTTTAATCTAATGCATGATTGAAAATGTGATCAAAAATTTCTCCTCCTTAGATTTAATATCTTGGTGGAATGGTGCTAATACAATGCTTATCCTCTCTTTGAGATTTGGAAGCTTAAATAGCTGCTTGAGGATTTATTATTCCTCCCAAAGAAAAAAAAAGAAAAATAAAACATTGCCTGACGGTCGCGAACGGGACGGCTTGCACTCACCGCCACGCGGTGCTAATGTTTTTCTTTTCGTCTTTGCCGCTTCCAGACTCGAGAGAAGAGAAAGAAGTCACGGATAGGATATTCACGTTCCTTTTGTTTCATTTTATCTTTACAAAACTATCCCTCCCTCATTAAATGATGACAACTCATTTTTATCAAATCTTAATCAATCAAATCCATCCAACTTAAAAGTTGGATGAACAAAGCTTCTATCCACTTAAGTGGATAGTAGCTCAACTCTCTCTATATATATACACACACACACGTATGTATATATATGTGTGTGTGTATATATATATATATATATATATATATATATATATATATATATATATATATATATATATACATATATACACCACCATATGCTACTATATAAAAACTTAGTGAGGGCAATAAAAAGTAGAGGAATGAAGGACATTTTCTTCTTGCTTTTATAATTTAAAGGGTATAATTGTAATTTCACAAGAATACTTTTTTCTTTCCTTCTTAAGAACATTCTAGATCATCTAATACTATGAAAACTTTAGATCATTTAATTTTACAAGGATACTTTTTCACTTTTCTTCTTTTCTTTTCTATTTCCTTCTTCAAGAACATTCTAGATCATTTAATGACATGAAATTCTAGATCATCAATCTACTAATATATAATGGAAATAGTGGGGTAGGTAAAAAGGATGAGAGGTGGATGTTTCCTCCATGCCTATTGTATTTGGAAGGGTAGAATCCTAATTTTATAATAGTACTTTTTCCTTTCTTTTCTTTTCTCTTTCTTTTTAAGAGCTTTCTAAAATATTGACATGAGCTTATTATTAAAGCTCACTAATAAAATATCTATTACATTGCATATTATAAGAGATATAAATAGGAAATGGTAAAGTTCTTTACCAAAATGGATAAATATAAATACAATTATAATTTCAATATGATCCAATGTAAATATTATTGAAAGCATATCTAGATATTTAGGCTAAAAATAATTAGTACAATAATTTGAAGAGAAAATATGAAAAAACTCTTCTAAATAATATTATTTAGGAAATTACGTTATCACTCAAGTTGGAATATTTTTATCAGTCAATTTCAAATAAGGTAAATAAAATGTCGATATCAAATGAAAAACATTATAACAAGATCTTGCAAAACTGATGATACTTTAGGGTATTAAAGCGACCTTTTATGTAAAAATTAGAATAATTAAGTTTTAATCTCCAATGCACGTGCATTTGTGTGTGCAATGATTCTGGTGTATAGTATTTCTTTAATATGATGTAACTTACAAATACGTGATGTCGACTTCTTGGGATTTGTGCACTTATTGCTACTCACTAGTTTAAATTATTACTCGTACGCACTGAAATGCACTGTTATTGATGACTATAGGCTTTGGTTGAATAACGCACTAGTTCAGAGTGACTTAGCGCATTAGGTTCATGTTACTAATTGTTAATGCTTCAAACAGATCTCCTGTCGACAAATTTTGGAAGTTTTCTCTTTTCTCTCGAACATTTATAGATATAACATTACTTGAACTCCGACCCTTGTTGTTTTTAAAATTTTGGGCCTCAAAAGTTAAAAAGGAAAGACATAAGAGCCTTGCTGAACTATTTATTAGGCATAAACTTCTACAAATTTGCGCAAAAATGTGTATATGGTAAGTGCATGAATAGAAGGTTGTGTTCACTACATTTCAAAGCTACTATATAGTAGCTACTCTCCTCAACCATAGGGATTGCTCGTGAGAGCTTGCCCAAGATGGATCTGGACAAGTAACGTGGTTGAACTTGAGATGTGGCCCATATGGGTGTATAGTGTTGAAATAAGGGAAATATTGAAGAAATTTGTGCTTTTTCTAACCTGGAACCAGATATCTCTTTAGAAAAATTGCTGTAACAAGAGGTGGAGTGCTGGAGAGATGGACATTAAGATCCTGGAAGCACAACAAATAAGCTCATGTCAATTCATTGTGCTGCACTAGGCTTCAGTTTTGCATGTAAAGCTTTTGATGAAATCTAGTCATCTTGGAAAAATCTAGAAGAGAGTAGTTGACTGATTTCTCAGAAGATTATTACTATTCTATTTCATACATTTGCTATTTCTGCTCTGGTGCTGCAACTTTTCTCCCTCTTCAACAGATGTTGGGTGAAACCCTAGAGGTTCTTTCAAAAAGTGTCATTTAACACAATAGACAACTATTATATTGTCTTAAAAGGCCACTAAACATGCCCAATTTAGACTATCACAACTCACAAGTATCAGATGGCAGGAAGCAAGTCGCGCTATAGTTATTCTAGGAAGTAATCACCATGATATTTGAGTGTCTGCTGCATTATTTATTAACCGTTGACAGTAAGTTGTACTTTATGCATATTTATGAGAATTGCAATCAGCTGCGTAATCTGTGGACTGTTGTCTTGTTGAAGTGAGCTTGCAATGTTAAAAACATGATATTTATATTAGATGGCTACAAAACCAGAGATGTTTACCCGTCCATATGTTGGGAATGAAGAAATGTCCAGGAAATGAATGTAGTTGAAAATTAAAATGAGAGTAAGATGGATGGTACCTATATGCTATAGGGTAATGAGAAGGATCGCATTCTTGACAACTAGAAATAGCTTCATTTAAGGCTGAAACGAGGGAGAACTAACTCCAATGGTTTGTGCATATCCAATGAGTATTAATGAATAAGCAAGTTAGGAGGAGCAGTATGATTGTAGGTAACGTTGCAATGAGAATGAATGTTAAGACCTAAATGAAAATTGCCTTAGATTGACGAAAAGTAGACTGTAGCTGTTTATTTAATGTGTTAGTGATAAAGTTGTTGCTGTTGTGGTGGGTACTATCAGGTCTAACTAAGTAAACTATTATGTGGGAGTCCACTGTGTAGATAATAGGAAATTATTGTGACAAACTCAGAAAATATAGCGAAATAATGATTTGTTGTGTTCTCTATTGATTATTGACAGTATTAATGTTCAGATAGTGTCCTTGTGGAGTGAAAACAGTATTACTTATGCTGATGCTGGAGAGTGAATTGAATACTGCAAGTTTTTAGTTGCTTCTTTGCTACTTTTGTTTAGCAATAACAGCACTCATGTAAGAACTTACTTAAGTTACACTGAATTTTGATATTACTTAATCTTTAACTAAACTCATCTAATGAAAATTTTCAGGACCTAATTCGAAGTTTTGGCCTTGATTAAAGAATTGTTTTCACTTTCTAGTTCAGTTGCATCAGCAGTGCACAAAGCAAACTTGCTGAAGTTATTTGAGGCAGAGATCAACAACAGAGATGATATGCTCACTACTTTAAGTGCTCTGGAGCTCTTATATGAGGTGAACTATCTCATGGAGTTTCTATCGCTTTTACAATTTAAGTTGAACTATTGAATTGACTAAAAGTTGCATACATGCTTCTCTGCATCCTTCATTTCCAGCCTTCATTTCCCCCTTTCTCATTCTTATTTCTTAGATATGCTTGGGATCTACTGTAACTCATTGATTGCAACATCTATGTGTTAGTTTATGGTCAAATTTGTTTTCTTTTTACAGTGTAGACACAGACTGCAGGCAAGTCTGCACATGCATGTTCATCAATGTCCAGGAAAAATAGTTCCAATTTTTTAACGGGAAAACATTTGATTATGAAGGCCCGGAAATGTTAGCACTTTCATAGAATTTACTATAGAGCTTTGCAAAGTCAGCTAAATGTAGCTTAAGGTTGTCTAAACTGTGGTGACAAGACAGTAAAGCTAGCAGTCAAATTGATGTTTGCTATGTGTTGACGGCCAGTTATATTATCCCATTCGTACAGTGAAAGAAACCTAGTCTTCCTCATTGATTTGATTTAGGAGATTGTATTGGTTTTTCTCATGGATGGTCTGGATAGTCTTTAACATTTACTTGTTTTTGGAGCAATACAAACTTTGGTTGGTAGATAGCTCATTTTCTTTGGGAGGGCTTACAGATTCAGTTCTGGATGCTAAAAGGTTCTGAGAAATGTTGTCCCTTAAGCGTAAGAGAAGTGGGTGATAACAGAAGTAATTTCTGATTAAATCATTTTTAGGAGATTGTGATTGTGTCCCTCTCATGGGTGGATTGGATAGTTGTAGAATATATTTTTTTGGAATTTTGGTACTCATGATTTTGAATGGCGGATACTTGCTTTTGTCAAGAACTCCGCTCACTTTGGTTGCTGAAATGCTTTAAGGAATTTTTTCATGGGTGTGAGAAATGGGAAGTAACTAATAAGCACATAGTTAATTGACAATATTTAATCCTGAGGTTATCCGCGAAGCTTCCAGAGGATTTTTTCATTTTATTGGTTGAACTGAGATGTTGATTTTTTTCCATTATTTGACATTAAATGTAATGCAATCCGTTCTGACAGGATATTCCTTATAACCTCACTTTTTAAGCATAGTACTGAAATGGGGCTTTGTTAAGAAACCTAATCTGGTCCTGGAGAAGGATACTTTTGAGTAATAATTAGTCCATGATGCTTTCATGCTGTATGACATTATCGTATACGGTCAATTTGGCGGTGTGCATCTGCACATCAATTATGTTTCAAATGGAGAAATGCCTCTACAAAAAATATAAGTACTTGGTTTGTGTAGGCTTTTAGATGCAGCATATGCATGGATAAACATTTTTTTTAGGGCTTTCAGTTATCAATTTATTACATGTGCTCCGTACTCTGCCCACTTGTAACCTGTAAAATGTTAATGTACTTTGGGTTGGGTTGGTTTGGGCTTCGGAGGTTCGCTGTACCCATGCCCAGTCACCTTTGAGGTACTTGGTATTCAGTAAGCTTTGGCTGAATCTTCATAGAGCAACTACAATAACAGGTCATGTTAGATTGATCTTTTCTTTGCTTTAGATCTAACTACAAGCAATATGTAGAATTTATCTGTTGCCGGACTGAAAATCATTATAAGTGAAAAATGGATGTAAACAGATCTCAGCACGGAAATATGTTCCGATCAAAAGCTATACCTAATTACATATCATTGGATGCTAGGTTAGTTATGGTTGGATATGTTCTTATGCAATAATCCGCCATATACCTTACAAATCTTCCAAATACCTTTAGCAGTTCTTCAGATGGAAACTGAATGAAGGCACTAGTGTCTTATTAGGCATGGCTGAATGTTTATTACTTGTCTTTCCATTAATGCTCAGTACTTATTCACAAGTTGACACTGGACAGTCATGAATTAATGAAGGATCCTCTACAGCTGCAATAGTTCTTGGTTAGTCCGGTTTAGAGGGTATCTTGATTTACTCGCAGAATTGTTTTGCTCATATTGGCATTCACTGTGCAGTTGGTGGAATCTCCTCATAGCTCAAGGTTCATACCAAAGGTCACCTTGCTTCATATATTAACTGATATGATAAGGTAGTCCCAAATAAATTTCTACTGGTTACTTTTGATGTGTCCATTGTTTGACATTGTAAATTTTTCTTCTAGAACTTTAAAAATTTTATGTTTCATGTAATTCAAACCCATTTTAGTGATGCTGGAATAGATTCGGTTTTACGATCAAGAGCATGTCTGATAAGTGGAAGGCTTCTTTCTTTAGCCAATGCTTACCAGGAGATTGATGAGTCAAGTAAGCTATGCTTTTAAATTTCAATTGTTCATCTTGCTCGAGCTGCTGTTAAGACTTTTATTTAACCTTTAGTAGTTGTTACCTTTAATCCCTTGAGATATAATGTGTGAAATAACTAGTGGACTGGTACATGGTAATGAACTATAACAGTAGGGGAAACATAAGCGGTTATGTTTAATTATGTTGTGTTGTGGGGATGCAGGAAGTGAGATTATATGTATTTACTATTTAGCATGTAATATCAAACAACTGGAGGTATTACAATAACTCCTTGAGTTTATAATCAAATTTAGTGTAATGGTTTTTCAATTTTACGGAGGTCAAATTCTAGGATGAGGGATATACTTTTTAAATTCCAAGAATATGGATCTGCATATTCAAGTCTAAAATTTTCTATATCCTGTATTATAACTGGTCAGTGCCTACTATTGATTTTTTCCCCCTTCTTGTTATCCAAAAGTCTCCTGGGTAATAATTCATATTTAAGTTCTAATCATGTTGGTAATATTGATATTTGACTAATTCAAGAATGGCGATCTTCTTTTGGAACTTCAGCCTCTCTTCTTTGGCTATTGATGGAAGACTGAAGTTGCTAGAAGGTCAAGATTCAGATGAATATGAGAGTGCAATTGAAGCTTTAGGTCAAATTGGGGCATGTGAGTATGCTATTATATGTAACTTACGGAGCGTCAATCTCTTTTCCCAATTTAATCAACACTTGTTTGTGTTCAGTTTAACCGTTACAACTCAATAAGCACTTACCGGTAAATTTCTTAGCTCCCAGCTAAATGCACAGTAAGTCTATTAAAAAGATGTAGTCCTATGTCCACGCCACGTGATTTAAATTTTAAACTATAGCGACTTTTCTCTTATGTTGTTAATGTGGTGATGAGTGCTTGATGATTGGACAGACAAATATATCTTTGTTTATTTATTTATTTGTACATTATTATCATTATTTTTTCTGTTTCTATTTGAATAGAATAGAAACTTAAATGCCTATCTAATTAAGAGATAACAGATATATACACAATTTAAGCTGGAAAGTCCAATTTGGGTGGCTGTTTTCGCTGTGGAAAATTGTTAACATTTACAGAAAACCAATGCATAACACGCAAAACAGTTACCGTTGCATTTCGGCCGTCATGTTAGACATGTTGGATGATTTTGTAAACACTGTAAACACCTATAGGCTAGAAAAAACCTCATTATCTATTCGATCTTCTGAACCAGGAGTAGATCTATGAGCAAGATTTTCTGATTTTGATGAGAGTCAAGTCAAGTTTATGGTCTCTTGTGAGGGAGAGGGGAGAAAACTAAGAAGAATCACATCAATTTCATGTGAGCTGAATTATTAACAAGAAGGAGTAGGCCAATCCGGTTGGTTGCGCTTGAAATTATCCAATCTACATAAATCAATTTAAAACGAAACTTCAAGGACCGAGGACACATGCTGATGCAATCAAATCTTTCAGTTTAGACTGAATAATGCTCACCCTGTTGTATCATAGGACATTTCCCCATGATACCTACATGCATGTGCATACGCAGGGCGGATTTATGCATCTCCTAGGTGCAGTTGCACCCTTAGAATCTTTGTTATTACATGTAAGCAGTAGTGCTTTTGCAGCCTGCCCCAAAAAAAAAAAAAGAGAGAGAGAGAGAGAGACAAAAAATAAAAAAATTGCGCCCCCAATGGCCGAATCTATCTAAAAGAAGTAAGAATCTAGTAGAGCCCATTTAAATTTCCAATAAGAAAGTCGCATGTGCCCAAATATTGAAGCCCAAATTTACCATACTAGAAATCCAAAACCCCCTCCCTCTCATTTCTAGAGGACAGTGTTCCCAAATTTCCAATTGGGATCAAATCCTAACACCACATAATTCTTCCAAGACCGCCTCCACCCGTTCTTGACCTTCCAAGAAAAATAGATACTTGTCCCCCAACACCCAAAAACATCACACAAAAAAAATTCTGGATCCGTTACTGTGCCTACAGACATATTTATTTGTTTATTTTAATGTCATTTCGTTATTTCAGTCTGATAGTAGTCTCCAGGTCTTAGTTGCAAACCCCATATTTAGTTATAGAAGATGTGATATGAGATTTGGCAAGATAGAAAGAATATTGATTCATAAAAGTTTCTACTTGCTTTTATACTTCTAGTTTCATATTCAAAATATTCATGGAGTTGAAGTTTAAAAGTGAACTTTATGGTTTTGTAATCCATTTCAAGAATCTTACTAGCTCTCTTGGTGTTTCTAGCTAGTCAAGGAGCTATTTTATTGCTTACGAGTTCATCTCCTGTCGAAGGCATGTGTTTCAGGCAGCCTTTGGCCACCAGAGTAGAGGCAAACAGCTGGTGAGTGCGAAGAGTTTGCTGATACACATTTGTTTCATCTTTACTGAAATTTTGCTCTTTGATTTGAATATAAACTCTTGTCTAAGTTGATTTGTGTTTAGCATTTTTTATATGCCCAATTCATTCTTGTATCACAATTTCCAATCTAGAACTCTTGTTCAGTTATTTATGTTTTCTTTTCTCAGCTTTCTCTTATGATTTGTCACATAAGTACGAAGTTAATAACCAGCAGAGTTGGTCAATGTCACTCTTTTCTGTTATTATAAGGAAAAAGTCTGGGATTTGAAGGCTAAATCCAGATCCAAACTCAGTAAATTGATTGCGGTGAATTTTGTGTAGCTTACTAAAAGTAAATTTCTCTGATTAGGTCTGTATATCGCTTTAGTGGACTTCTTGAAACTCTTTTTCCTTTGATGTCTTCTGTATTTTAGGTGATATCAGTATGGGCTATGACAAAAATAATCTGCAAGGAGCATGAAAAATTAAAAGCAAATTTGTAATGCTATAGTCAAGTTCTTATGTGATTAGATAACTATTTCTTCATGGAAATCACTTGTCCCTGCACAATCATTATAATGATTTGATAAGATTTACTTAGTATCTTGCATTTGACCATGCGAACCATGCAAGACCTTGTCTATGATTTAATTGTAACTGATGGTTATATTTGGTTCTGGAAAATTGTTTTAATCATTTCCCCATTATGTCTTGCTTTTGGTGCATGTTTTTCTCTTGAAGTCAGTATCAACATGTTATGGCTGATGGTGCTTTGCTTTCTGTGATCATAGTGCAGACATTATTTAGATCCATATAGTGTTATGCTATGTAACGTATTATTTTCAGGCTGCTTTGCATGCCCTTGGAGACATTTGTGGAGCGAATGACCTGGAGACATGATGTTGCTTAATGATGCTGCAGAGAAGTGCCTTAGGCAGTTATTTTATGCCGCAGCTGCCAACAGTCCAAAGATGACACCATCTGTTAGTGTCCTTTCTTGACTTCAGCTATACAAACATATTTCATCTATACAAATTTCTAAGCAATCTACTAGTTGAAAGTTGTTCAATCAACAAATAATACTCAAGTATTTCTATGTCCCAGCTTTACTTCTAATTTATACTTTTCTGTAGTTGTAATTGTGACTCTCAATCTATTAGAGCTAAAGGGTTCTGCGTCATAATTTGTTGAAGATCTAATTTTGTTGGTAGGGTTTGCTTCTGTGGGTGCTCCAACAGGAACCGGAAAAACGACAAGCTGTAAGCACCTTTCCAATATTTAAATCTTTACAACTTTTTCAACTTCTCTAGTGCCTTGCCCAAGCATGAGAAATGCCATAGCGCTACTGTTATATTATTTGTCTACAATTGTCTTACTTTTCCTAGTTTGCCTAACTTATTTGGGATTCTCTATTACAAACTGAAGCTTAACAAATGTTTTTCTTATTTCATTCTATTGCATTCTTTTCAGTAAATTGGTAATATTGATAAGCTCCGTGGAAGGTCAGTTGCTGTTGGATGAATTGTTCACTATTTAATCAGTGATGAATTCGTCACCATTTAATCTGTAGATAATTTTCAACATGTATACATTGATATCCCCAAATACTTGATATATTTGGCCGATATATCCTTTGACAAGGCTTGCCGCAAAACGGTATGGTCTCAATATCCGTTAGCACTTTTGGCATATCCCCGATATGTCGAAGCCGCTGAGGGGAGCATGAAAGCCATGCAAAACCCCCTCGACGGCTTCAAGATCTAGAAAGATGGGAGATGTTTCTAGGATTGAGTAGGCTCTGACACCGCGTAAAAAAAAAGAGAAGGCAGAGTTATTATTCATCTAACCCTAACCTCTCTTAAATAGAGATTAGGAGGATATTATAAAATATGTATGAGATAAAATCATATCTAATCACATCTCACAATATCTCAATAATATCTCATAATATCTACTAGATCTAAATATCAATAATATCTAACATGTATATATATAATATAATGTCCTAAAATGTAATCTAGACATACTTAATAAAATGTAAGCATACAAAAAGTAAATAGTATATGTTTAAGATCAACTAACCAATTGTGAAAGCTTATTTAGAGAAAACGACTAATGTTCTAGAAAGCTTCATAGGGCTGGAATCTTTACTAAAAACGTTAAAAGAAATTTTGTAGAATTATATTGTTTAATGACAAGCCCTCGACCACATCTTTCATTTTGACTTTGGCTTCGATGACATCTTTGATGAGATAACATCTCTATCTTCTACATCGATTCCTAAATCTTCATCGAACAAATTTTTTAATAAACACTGTTCATTGTTAATGCGATTTCACCTGACTATATTCCGGTGATTGCCTTCATCGCCCGATCCTTCTTCGGTCAAAACTTCACTTTCTTTTCGCAAGGTGCATTGATTTTACTTCTTTCCCGTCAAAGGACGTCAAAATCAAGATTAAGCATCAAAATCAAGATTGAGCGAGCAATGGATCAATCATATGTTTTGTTTTTTGTTCTTAGTTGCTTTACTGGCTACTCGCTTAGGATTTCTACTTGTCGAATTCGGCCAGATTTTATTGGCTTACCCGCCTAGGGTTTCTACATGTTTACCCCCCGCCTAGGATTTCTATTGGCTTACCCGCCTAGAGTTTCTATTGGTTGTGATTGTAATTTTTCTGAATGCTTACGTCTTCAAGTATTCCAATTAAAGATGACATTACCAAAGCTCTTGCAACTAGTTATATTATTCCCATTTGTAACAAGCTGGACATATCTAGTGTATATGCTTCAGCTTGAGCGGGAGTGTTAGATATTATTGGTATTTAGATCTCGTAGATATTATGAGATATTGTGAAATGTGATTAGATATGATTTTATCTCATACTTGTTTTATAATATCCTCCTAATCTCTATTTAAGAGAGGTTAGGGTTAGATGAGTAATAACTTTGCCTCTCTATTTTTCTACAATACACAACATCCTAAATGGCACTCGATACTATATTCTCGATATTTCCTGATATCCTAACCGATATGAATTTGGTCATTAGATATTTCCCCACATCCAATATTTAAAACCTTGCTTGTATAACATTGCTCATATAAATTTTCTATTGTATTAATACTATGCACTAGGACATTAGCGATTTAACTGTTAAGTCTTTCTAAGTGTGTTTATGAATGTGCACAAACTTTGCCTCATCACCTTATGTTTTGATTAACAAATTGATTACAGGGTTACAGATTGATATCTGCATTAGTAGCTCGTCCTTGGGGCTTGATGGAGGTTTGCTCAAAGCAGGAAATCGTAACAATCGTTACAGATGCAACCATCGAGGACACAAAATTTGGTTTGCTTCTTTTGTCTCCATGTGACTTAATTCATTTTCAATTGTGTTTTCATTTTGGTAGTTTTCTCCTAAATATTTGTTGTCCTCTTTTAAAATAGTAGTTTGATGTGATTATCTGCTCTTACTGTATCTTTTAAAACAATTTTGGGATGAGGGAGTCATGACATATGACGCCACGTCAAGCAATTATTCAGACTGTGCTATTTTGCTATGGACAATTAACGATTTTCCCGCCTATGCTAATCTTTCTGGTTGGTCAACAAAAGGAACATATGCTTGTCCAGTTTGTGGTCCGGAGTTAAAAGGTCTTAATCTGCAGTACAGTCGAAAGTTCTGTTATTGGTTTAATAGAAGGTGGTTGAAAGATACGCACAGATACAGAACTAAAAAATAGAGCAATAAGTTTGATGGGACAGTTGAGACCAGAACTAAAAAATGTAAGCTTTTCACAAGACTGCATCATCTCTCTAAGTTTGAGACTTTTAATATGAAACTATCATAAAAAGTCAGCGGAGAAACTTAATACCAACTGGTTAATGCTAAACCGTTAAGAAAGGTCACGGAAAATACTAATTTGGTAATTTAGCCATACACAAGGTGAATCAAGGTGAACACTTTTTATCATTATATTTCTCCAAGCTTCATAACAAGCTTGAGTAATTTTGCGAGATTATGTAGGATTTGAGGGATAAATATACAATTTCCAAGATTTGAGGGACTAATATGCAATTATTGAAGATTTAAGGGACTAATATATGAAAAACTCTATATTTTATCTCCTGGTTGAGCGCTGTCGGTCGACCTAGGGCCGACCCTACCAACCCGCTATGGGTCACAACCCGCCTGGCCCGTAATGGGCCGGGCTCGACCAGACCCATGATATACCCAAGTCACGAACCGGGCCGGGTCTAGCCCCAAACCTGAGATCAAAGAAGTAGGCCCGATACACGCTCGATCCGGTTCGGCCCAACCAGCCCCGGCCCATGATATATAGTTTTTGGTTAGTCTAGCTGTTCTTTTAGCCCTTTGGGTCTGTAGCTAGCTGCCAACAAAGCCAAAAGGTCATAGGTATTTAACTCGTGGGCCTTTTGGCCTATTGAGAAATAAAAAGTAGCGATATTTAAGCTCGCTGCTGTCTACTTGGAAGGATTAAAAAGTTTAATACAAGTTTAATACTAGTTTAAAAATAGTTTAATACTAGTTTAAATTACTAAAAAAATTAGAAATAATTTTATAATTGTAAATACAATTTTTATATAATTAAAAAGGGAAAAAAAGTGAACGAAAAACTCATGGGTCAGCTCACGACCCATGGTTCGGGGGTCATACAGCACCGCACTTTAATCAGGCCCAGATCGAGAAGAAGGCCCTACCACTGGATTGGGCTGTCCGGTCGCCGCCCGCTTGAATCCAAGGGCCGGGTCATGGGCCTGAACCGGCCCACGCCCACCCCTATCTCCAAGCTTAATAACAAGTTTGAGTCATCTCATCTTCAGAATCTGGCCGAGTCGAATGGGATGTGATGGACCGTTTTTGAAACAAGCTTGGGACATTCTTCAAATTCTAAACCGCTAAATCCGCCTAGGGGTTGGATTCGGGTGTGGCGTCTCAAACCCAACCCGATTCGCACCAAGTTACAACTTACAAATTGTCGCCTGAAAAGTGAATAGACTCGAGCGAGCTGATGTTTGAGGCCTGTCCTGCCGTATGGATCCGACCGTTTAATCACCTCCTCTACTTTCGTGCGCTCTCATCCTCTTCAGACGATGCGATATTTACCATAATTACATTGTGCCACGTCAAATCGAAATCATTTCATTAACTTTTCAAACATCCCTCTAACTTTGAAAAGTCTCCCTCTCCCTCTAAAAAGAAGCCCTAAAATTCTCGGTATGCTACAATTGTTCCCTCTCTTTCTCTCTCTTAATTTGGGGATTTTGGTTTTCAATTTAATTTCGTTAAGTCTCTTTTATCACATACGAAAATTTGTTAACGAAGTTTCTTGCCACATTCTCTTATTGATTTTACTTCTATTTCACTCAAGAAGACGATTTCTTCAGATTGCTCTTTAATTTGGTTTCATATGTGACATCTGTTGATTTTTATTGATGGGCAATCTCCAATTTGTTACCTTGTATATTGATTCTTTGCAAGTTATGAATATTGATACAGAATCTAAGTTGGGTGTCCTTGGAGATTAGAAAGTCGAAATCTTTTTAGACTATAACTAAATATGAGCACCTTTTCCTAGTTGCCCAAACAGATCTTTTGAGGTTAATTTCTGTGTTATTTGAATGTTTCATGCATTGTAGTCATTTGGGTTGTAGATTACAATGTATAGATTGTTGACGGTAAATAAACATCACAAACACATAATTGATTGTGTATAGATGGCATCAAGCTCAAACTTTTAGATACCTGGTATTCCTGATACTCGAGCAATATACATTCTATCCAGTGTTTCTACTTAAATATGTGAACTTTAATGCATCATCTCTACTTTCCCATTTCAGCCTTTGTGTTTCTGGAGTAGTAAAAGATAGTATGAAAAATAAAACCACAGCTGTATAGTAATTTTTTTTCTTCTTCTTGTCTTTCATCCACCTGCAAATAGAAACGAGCCTTTGCACAAAGATTCTAATTTCTCAATGCTCGTTGTACTAATTTTATTGACCACTAACAGTTGTGCTTGGAGCCAATTGAAAGTAGGTGATGGAGAAAGTCACAATGAAAGAAGGGAGAGGAACATACTGTCATAAACTAGTTAGTATTTTTTTTCATGCAAAAACTTATAGGGATTTGATTGAGGTTGAGCAGATACCTGAAAGAGCCATTCAGCCAGCAAAATGAGAGTATAGCTGGTGACATTGCAAATCAAAGATTAGTTGTGGTTTTCATAGATGTACAGATGCTATTTTTGGGTGGATATGTCCTGTTTGTAGTGATAGTCTTTTTCTATAAGTTAAATTTATGCAGAGGCAAAGATGCATGTACATGTGCAAGCACAATTCAGCATGCACGCAAAATTAGTGACTAGGTGAGGGAAGGCGAAGTTATTTTCTAGGCTACACTTGATAGTAATAGTATTTGAAGTTGAATCCTAAAACATAAAAGTATATTTTTTCAACTTAAGTGAGGTAAAAACGCGATGACCACTCAAAATTGCCATATATCACAAACAAAATATTTTGAGGTTCTTGCTTATGTATGGAGTTGTGCTAAAATAAGCTTTCTTCAACAACAAGTTGTGTAGGGCTCTTCATTTGTTAACTCAATTTGGTCCCTGAATGTTTCATGTTAAGATCAATATCAGTGGTTCAGATTCTCAAGATGACATACTTTAGAGAATGATTTGGTTCAACAGGCTATCATAAGCCGTTAATGTTTTAAGGTGTTGATGTGTGTATAGAAATGTTCAAATTGTACAATTATTTGATTAAAGGTTGTTAATTCATATTGAAGAGAGCTTGTTATACATTGATAGGGTTATCTTACATGATATATACACATACAATTGGTTAACAAATTAAAGACAACCCACTGACAATAGCGTATGGATAGAGTATGAAGCCAGGCGTATGGATAGAGTTATTGAGGCGGTGATTGTGACAACAATTCACGATAAGATCTAACACCCCCCATCCAACTCATGGTGGATCGAAACCGAGAGTTTAGATACGAAATAGCGGAACTGAGGAAAAGTTTGTGCCTTGGCAAACAAATCCGTCACTTGTTCCTTAGAGCGAACATATGAGAGTGTAATATTTCTAGCAACATGCTTTTATCGAACCACATGACAATCTTCTACCTTAATATATGCATGCCTACCAACACCGAAGTTTGCGAAATGGAGATGACACTCTGATTGCCACAGTATAGAGTGATGGAAGAAGTAATAGAGACTCCAAGATCTCGTATAAGAGTGCGAACCTATTGTAGCTCAATCATAGTATCTGCCATCGCCCGATACTCTGACTTTGTAGTGGAACAAGAGACAACAGCTTAACACTTACTACGACAAGAGATAGAGATGATTCCAGAAGAATGCAAAAGCCAGTGGTGGAGTGTCGAGTGTCTGGATCATCGGCCCATCCAGCATCACAGTATGCACAAATTGACAAAGAAGAGTTTGATGGAAATAACAATGATCGGGATATAGTACCATGAAGATAATAGAGAACTCAAACTAGAGGCGCATAGTGAGTAGAAGTAGGAGCATTGACAAACTGACTCAAGAGAATTGTCGCTAGAGGCTATCGGAGTGAAGGAGGGAGTAGACTGAGCAGAAGAAGGTACAGGTACCAAGGGTACATGTATAGTAGTGCAGGTATGAGCCTTGATAAAAGTTGGTGAGGTGAAAGTTGGTGAGAGATGTAATATATCTTAACATCCCCCCTCCCCCCGTCAAACTCACGGTGAATTGGAAACTGTGAGTTTGGATAAAAAATGTTAGAATTGTAAAAGATGTGTGTCTGAGCCTCGATGAAGGAGTCTGAGTGGCGATGAAATCGATAACATAGGATGGAATCCAAGAGTACCGATAAAGAGAATTCTACAACTGTATGATCGATGGCATCGAATAGGAATTCAGAGGCATCGATCGAGAAGAACTCAATATTGACGAGATAAACAACGAGGAATAGGAATCCTTGTACATCAACGGAGAAATTCTTTGTGATGACGAGAATGAACGATGAGGGATAAGAATTATTGTACATCAACGGAGAAGATATTAATGATCAATGCCGAGGCTATGAAGAGGAGGAGCTTGTCACGAAGAAAATCTCAACGGTTGATATTGATGCCGTGTAGAAGATATTTCGTATGAAAGAAAGAGACACGAGTCAAAGTTGAAATACCGGATGAGATGGCAATGGATTTTTACGAAATTGCTAACATGCTAAAAGAGCTTGACAGAGAAGACCGATAGACGTGATGGTGTTCGATGAAACATCGATGAGAAGTTCCATGGTTAAAATAATAGGATTTGTGGTGGATGAGGTTGGCAAAGAAAATATATTTGAACACATGATTAGATTGGGTGAGAATATCAAGAAGATGGGTCTTCACGTAGGTGATTTGAGGCTCCTTGGAGTAGAGTGCTCAAGTGGGTCTAGGAAGAGCACTAAAGTCTATACCATAGCTAGGTAATATCATTCATTTTTCTGACGAATCCCGCAACTTTATAATTTCGACTACCCAAATCCAAGACAAAGACCAGTCACAACCTTTAGAATATCACAATAAGATGAAAGATTAAAAGGAGCAAGTACAGCTCTTTGTTGGGGCGAGGACTAGATTTGTTGGCCTTTGTAATTAGGCCTAGGTGTATTAGTGTCGCTGGGTTATCCAGGAATTAGGAGATTAGTGTCGCGTGGAGCTAAGAATAAAAAGAGCATCGAGATCAACGTCATTCTTAACTCCTTTTTCTTCTGCTTCAACTTCTTGAAAGCTGAATTGCTGAGATCCTAACTGAAGATGATCTCGTCGCAGCGATGAGGATGATCTCGCCAGCGATGAGGATCAGATTGAGGCTGAGACTTGGTGGGGCGATGTTCGGATCTCGGCTGAAGGATTGTCGAAGATGACGACGACGACTTCGAGTCCTCCCCCTCTCGACCGTGATTACGTGGCAGAGAATAGAACCTCTCTCATCAAGTTTCAAGAGACCTCGTGTCTTCTCCTGAAGATAGAAAGACGAGATCGAAGTACGGAAGCTGCAATTGATGCTTGAAAGGGAATTGGTTCACAGAGAAAGAGGCTTGCTTGGTTTGCAATGTGAGGTATTGTGTTAACTGTGTTGTGAGAGCAATGAGATTGATGCCTAAAGGAAGAAAGTGCATTGATTGCGTTAGATATCTAAAGAGAGCGAGAGGTTGGAGTATCGAGCGACGTTGAGATCAAAGATGAGATCAATCGAGCCTAAGATTGAGGCTGAGCTCGAATGAGGCTGAGCTCGAAGGAATACGTCGTAGCGCCGGATATCGCAGGAGGTTATTCAGAGACACGAGCCGAGTGCGGAGACAACCTAATCTTGATGGCCAGTAGTCGGAGATGATGATGACAATGATGACAGCCAAAGGAGCAACGCCTACAGCCGTTGTGTCGGCAGCTATCAGGGGTGGCAACGACGACAACCGGATCATGTATGTTTCTATGGCAGAGTTTGACTTGCAGCGAAATTGTTGAAATAGATCATCGAAGAATCTTGATCGGAGAAGCGTTATGAGAAGTGGGCAGAGAAGGTAAGATCAGACTATTTCGTGGGCCGTCAAGGGGAAAAGCAAGGAGATGAACCTCTCGACAGCCCAAAATTTTGAAAGACTAGATGTTCTCTAGATTAGAAAAACTAACTCTGATACCATATTAATTCATATCGAGGAGAGCTTTCTATACATTGATTGAGTTATCTTGCATGATATATATACACATACAATAGCATATGGATAGAGTATGGAGGTAGGCGTATGGATGTAGTTATTGAGGCGGTGATACAACTGTTCATGATAATATTTAACAAAGGTTATTTAGATTCCATGCTCATATCTAGCTGGCCAAGTAATATTTCTTCGCTTCATCACACACTTCTTCACTGATAGAGTTGAGTTCAGATCCTATGAGAATAGCCTAATCCACGTCTATGTGTGTATTGTGCACCATTCTCGTTAGATTGTTTGTCATTACAAGAACTTGATAATGGACTATGCCATGGATTCATTGTGCTGCTTGATCTTCCCATCTCAATTAGTTAGAGAGTGTGAGTGATCTAAGAATTTCCTTTATTTATGTATCATCTTATATTTAGAACTGAGGCAGCATCCATGACCAGACGCTCATGGGGTGAAACAATTTTAAACTGCTCAAACTCTCACTCTTTGGTGATGGAACCACGTAAATCCAGATCCACTGCACAATTCTTTCATCAGGATTGGCCGAAATAGATGCCTTATGGAGCTTATCTTTAGAGTTGGTCTTTTGCATATGCATGCATGCCATTAGCATTACTGGCTATTGGTATCGAGACTGGAGTTTTCATGGATAGCTATCTGGTTTTTATTTTATTTTTTAAAAGGTAGCTAAGCATGGGTTAAAGTAAAGGATGTTTACACAACAAATAGATCAGAAGAGTTAAGGGAGGAGCAGAAGAAAAGCACAGCAGGATGAGATAATTAAGAGGTCCTGCAAGCTTGACTTGTCAGAGTATGCCCTGTCCAGAATTTTGCCAGGGAAGCTATCCTACGTTATACAGATGAAACATGCATAGCTTAGGTTTTATGTATCAGTTTATAAGAATAAGATATTGTCCTATCCATTTTAGGTTTCTTCCGCTGCTTTTTTCCTTTTTTGGTGGATATGGTATAGCTATCCCTACCTGAATATTTAATCAACAATATTACCTGTTTTAGTCTTCTTTGCTCTTTCCTAAGCTGATTTCATATTCTCCTTTCTTTGGAAGTTGGTCTTATTTCTCTTAACCTTGCATTATTTTCAGCCTTCTCGTTAGCTAGCTGAACTTGAAAATTCTGACTTGTAAGAACTGCTGAACAGTTTACTTTAACTTAACTGGATCAATAAATAGTTCTGTTTTATTTACTTCCTATACTAGCTCATCATATTCTTGAAATCCTTATGAATGATATGCATGACTCAGACAATAAATCTCTTCTTCTGACTGCAGTATATTTAATGTAAACTATGATAAGCAGTAATCATCAGATAGACTTACCTGATGGTTTTGATGAGGCTCATGTTAACCCACAGAGCGGAACATCTAATGGAGATACTACTGGTGAAGACATTACACCAAGTTCTAGTGACAATATGCTGAGGTTGGATGACTCGTATATTCAAGAAGATGGCAAAATTAGGTGAGTTCTTGTAGTTTTTGTGGAAGATGTATCACCAACTAGCCCTTGCTAAAATGATTTCTTTACTTTTATTTTCAGTACTGCCGAGAAGAAGAAAAAGAAGAAGGCGTCAAGAATCATTGGATGGGGACTGAGACGGTTCAGTACAATTGGTGAGGATAATTAGCTATGTAGAATATTCTCTAGCAGTCTCCCCAAGCTTTGGTCTTGGTCTTCTTTATTTTCTGTTTTTTTCCTCCTTGTAATAGTTTCTATTAAGAGAAAAAAGACATTTCTATTGGTTTTGTATGGAGAATTGTATTGCTGATGCCTGCAAGTTTTCATATATTACTAATGCGGAT
This sequence comes from Asparagus setaceus, assembly GCA_012295165.1. Taxonomy (NCBI): domain Eukaryota; kingdom Viridiplantae; phylum Streptophyta; class Magnoliopsida; order Asparagales; family Asparagaceae; genus Asparagus; species Asparagus setaceus. The sequence continues at coordinate 52,072,563 of CM022705.1, read as the reverse complement.
GGATATATGCAAGTTTGCTAGAATAACTTTCACATTTTTTTCTAGAAATTATGATGTTTCACGAAGTTAATTGTCTTCAGCTATAATTCACTAAATATTCTTCTCGTCTTCAGTTTGTCGGAAGGTCCAGGCAAAGGGAAGAACAACATACAATGAGGTGAGGTGCAATCTCGCCTCTTGCATTTATCTTCTGTTTTCTGGATTTCATACTATGACTGAAATTGCAAATATTAGTAAGATTCTCAGAACTTTTAAGTATCTCATTGCTCATTTGTGATATAACCATGCCCATGCAATTTATATATATTTTTAGTTTTGACATTGAAAAGTAAAGATAGAAGAGCAGCTATGTCCAGCATCCTGATGAACTATATGTTTCAGAGGCTATACTAGTGCTTCATGCCTAGACATGTCTTCTGATTGTTTATGAAGATATTATTTGTTTCAACCATTGATTTTCCTGTGGTTTAGTCATATGCTGTGGGAATTCTTATTGGTTACTATTGGTGAAGATTCCTTATTCTCTGAAAGGAGGATTGTAATCTCTCCCAAAGAGCATAACAACTGATGGAGTCAACTAAGAATTGGGTGTTCAATCAAGAATCTCTTGTAGGAGGAAATGGTGATTATGATAGTGTTATCCAGCTTACTAGATCCATGTGTTGCTAAAACTATCATATTTACTAGAAGCTACTTGGCATTTCCAACTTCGCTTGTAACTTATAAATGGATATTCATCGAAATGAAATATTTGTTTCTTCATCAACTCTATTTCACCTAGTTTCAAACACAGAAACAGACAGCACCATTAAAATTTTAAGATCACATGGCTGAGTGATATTAAAACTCTTAATGTAGCATTGTAGCCTCTGTTACATGTCACATGGGCACATGAAAAGGTAGTCAAACCTTCGGATGCAGAAATGTCCAGTAACTTTGTATGCGTAGACATGTCACTCATGGCTCTACATGCACACTTGATAATAATACCTGTCAATTTCAAGAATAAATTAGTATAATGCAGATGTATCATTTTTCAAGAAACAATTTTTGTATTCTATCAGAGTTATGATATTGTCGCAACTTTAATAATTTAATGCTGTGAACTGGTGCCAATTTCTAGGAAGTTTTCCCAAATGGCAGTGTCCTAAAGTTCAGGTTTCCCTATACTCAAGATATATGACACCATCAAGCAACAGACACTATTTGAAACTGAAGATTATTTTGAATGACCTCTTACCTTGGTTATTATGAATGTATCTGACTGCTTGATAGAAATTTTCATTTAAGTAGAAATTGGTTGATGAATATAAGCTTAAAAATGTTAACAATTTTGATCTGAAGAAGTGTCTACTTCCAGGTTGCAGATGAAATCATAGCAGAATTGTCATCTGGGGTAAGGATGTGGAAAAGCTATCTGTTTTCTTATCATCAAATTTTGGATGTATGTGCAATTATTTTGTTGGGCACTATGCAAATAATTCATTTGGACCTAGTTGTGTATCCTTGAGCAGTTTGATGAGAAGAACATTAGGAGAAGAGTCTATGATGCCTTCAACGTTCTCATTGCCATAAATGTTATCGCAAAGGATAAAAAGGAGATAAGGTGGATAGGCTCTCCTATTACAAAAACTGAGCAAGTCAAACAGCTAGAGGCATGTTCTAACTCAATTAATAAATTTAGAATCATATCGCTTCGGATAGACTTATATTTGCTTATGTGATAATTATGATGGCATTGTGCGTTTCACTTATCTGAAGTGTTGAATGCAAGTGATTTTTAGTTTTAAATCTGAATTCTGTGCTCCTCTTATAGGAAGCGCACGTGAATATGATGAGTAGGATACAAACAAAAACAAACTACTTAAGAGAACTGGAACACCAAGTAAGTCCTATGTTTTAACAACTTCAAAGGTTTGTTATCCTATTGGCTTGCTTGCTTTAGTAATTTCTTTTGTATCCATGCTTGATTAACTTATCCAAGTGAGATACCAATTTAGTTGTTAATACTACTTTCTAGTTGATGACTAAGTAACCCATATTTTTGTCATTAAAGCTTGTGGATTTGCGAAACCTTATGCTGCGGAACCAGCAATTGCACCAATCAGGAAATGTTGCTTCTGAAGGCATTCATCTGCCATTTGTGTTGGTTCGAGTATGTTTTATTTTCCTTTAGTTTTAGTTCTACTATTAAATTTATTCAAATTGTCTTTGGAGAGATTCATCTTGCCCTTTTTTTAATAGATTCTTTTTTCCCCTTTAATAATAGATTCAGTTCCTTCTGTCCTTTTGCACGTCACAGTCAATTTTTATTTGGTCGGACCAAACTTCTTGCATGATCTCAACAAATAAAACTGTTAATTATCTTTTTCTTTTATTTTTTTCAAAAAAACTTTCACGAGAAATTAGATATTCCTGTGAGATTTACTTGACTGAAATGGAGATACCAGCCATTCTTCAGTGTGAATGTCTTTTAGGACACTGACACTTCTTCGAGAATATTGCCTTTGCTATGCTACCAGAATTAAGATATTGTGGTGTCTGAATTCCTTCATTTGTCACCTTACCTTTCTGCAGTGTACTACCTCAACCTCCTGAGCTAACTGTTTCTCTTATCTTATGTTGAACTTAGATTTGATCCTTTAGTTCTGCTTCTTTTGTTATTCCTCCACACTGTAAAATACCAAAAATGTCCTGTGGATCCTTTTTTGGTATTTACATTGGGGGAAAGGCTTTATTATTTGTTTTACTTTTCCTATTTTTTGCTATAATTTTTAATCTTCTGTTGAACAGGCACACCGAAAGGCTACTGTGGAGATTGAGATATCTGAAGACGCACAGTTGGTGCATTTTGACTTTAACGAGTAATGAGGCTCTTTCCTCACTGTTGATAATTATATATTTCTCAATTTTCTTTGCTAACATATGAGACTGAGCCCTTCCATGAAAAGAACAACCTAGTTTGCATCCATGGTTTTCTCCTATAATCCTGTACTAATATATTTATTTTCATTTATCACTAGAACTCCATACAGTTTATATAATGAGCAAGCCATCCTCAAAATGATGAGATGCCCACATGCAGTTGAACCGGAGCAGACATACAGGAATTCATCCATAGAATCTCGCATCAATGACCAAAGCGGCAGACCATGGAAATCATCTTCGTTTTCGTGGAACTCTGAGATGATGAACATGAAGAATTAAAAAATACGACTTGCAACTGTTGGCATATAATAGAGGTAAGACGAGGATCATCACCATTGATGAAGTGGTGGCCTTTTTTGTTCAGCTGGACCCTGGCATTCTCAGTGAGATCATAACTTACAGTTTTTGCTTCCCTTGGGAACTTTCAAGATTTCGCATGATCACAATGTGAAGTGAAGAGGTTCTCGTTGTTTCCTTCTCTCTTGTATATGTTGGAAAATTGTGTCTGATAACTGATATTTTAGTTTCTACCTAACACTGTTGATGGGATACTCTTTTTTCTTGCTAACGAGGACATATTAATGTCCGTTACAAAAAGAAAATTTTAAAGCATCCATATTGCAGATCATGAGAATCAAACTCAAAAAGTTCTCAGTATCGTCTTTGACGTCTAATCTACTGAGTATGATTGGTCTCATTTGATTATGTGAAAAGTGTCTGAAACATTCTCTTTTCAGTTTTTCTTTTCCTTATGTAAATCGTAGGGCTCTTACATGACAGAAATAAAAGAAAAAATAACTGAAAAATTCTAAGATCTGAAATAATTACGAACTTGAAAATAGCTGCTGGTGAAGTAACTTTTTGCTGTGTTCCTGCTGCTTTCGATAAAGTGCCGACTCAGTTCAGGCAGTGCAATAGAGTTGAAACTTGTAACGGCTGAGAAAATGGGAAATAACAGATAATATTGTACAAATATAATATTGATTACGCCGAGATATACCCACTTGGTAAAGCCACAATAAACAGTAACATCAATCACAACATGCAATTCTCAGATAATTGGATAATCCATGAAAACATTGTTTGCAAAACACAATGAAGGAGCCACTCAATCCAGAATATTTGCAAATGATGGTCATACTTGGGCGGATGCTGCAGGTGTGTACCATCCGTGGTGGATTTCGACAGCCTTCTTCCTCTGAGAGCGGCGGGACTTCCAGCGTGCGCCTGTGTTTCTGTGAAGCGTACCCACCTTCACTGCTTTATCTATAGTTGAGTAGGCCTGTGCAATGAGTTTCTCTACAGGAAAAATCTCCTCTGGCTGTGCTTCAGTCTTTTTTCGAAGTACATCCAGCTCTTCAAAGACCTCGATAAGAAACATACAGTCAGCTAACGTGATGGGGCTTTGAATAAATTGCATGGAGTTGGTTCGAATCTTAAAGCAAGAAGGGACACTATGTGCAAAGCTATCCTTTCGGTCAGCAAGAGGTTAACCAAACATCAATTTGTGGGGCAAACAGATAAGGAACTTTATGTATACACATGTTTTTCGATTAACCGGTTCTCTTGAATATAGATGAAATAAAACTTTTATTTCTTGCACACCTTCATGCCTATGCAATGGCTAGGGACAAAATCTTCCAACGGCGGTACAGGGGCATCTAACACTATCAACTGCATCAACATTCTGAGGGGTTGACAGTGGATCGTAAATTCAAATTTTGGGGGATGAACCTGTATTTTGTAGACGTGCCTGGGAAGGAAAGTGTTATCAACCTAAGCAATTGATCCATGCTTCAATGATAAGTTTAGACCTTTGTTCCAAACAATCTAGGCCGACACATACAGCTCCAGGATTGCGGCGGAATTGTAAAATCATCGGTGTTACTGGACTATCCTGGAAATGTCTTATGAAGTATATAGGACGACAAAATATTTGGGACATAAAATTCTTTGCCTGCCCCAAGGTCACTCGTGAAGCTTTAGAAGAGACTATTATTCATGTTTTGAGACAGTCATTGACATGGAAATTACAAATATGCACACTTCTTTGAACTCTGTAAAACCAGCACATAATAAAGTGTGTCTGGTTAGGGGTTGCCTAGGTAATTTTAAAAAAAAACATTTTTCTGAGGATTTTACGGGCGCCATAAGAAGCAAGAGAAACTCTGGAAAGAAAAGTGCAAAATGATCAAGGACCTCGCAATAGCTAAGGTCCAAAATAATAGGACCGAAAAGTCTTAACCAAGATGGTAAACAGTTGAATTTAAAGACCAAGGAAGATACAGAAAGCTGCTAAGATGGTGGACAGTGATTGAATTAAGGACTTACTCATGGGATCGTTCTGTAAGAATTCAAGTGACAAGTGCTTAAAACCCAAGATGCCTAATTTGACTGGGACAAAACCTAGAGATAATGATCCAATCATTTGCATTGAGTACGTGCTAAATCTTGTAACCAATAGCGGATCTATATAGTGACCGATGGCGGGTCTGCACAGGACACTATTGGATTGCCTACTTTATATATTTTTTAATATATTTTTATCTGTATCTACTATGTAGGACACCACTGAGGATGAAATTGTAAACTTGTCAATGTATTTACTTTTACTTATATTTATCCTTCATGCTTTTATAGCTTTACTTTTAATGAAGTAATAAGTTATATGGAGACACCAGTGAAAAATCTTGGATCCGGCAATTTGGTTTAAGAGACACAAGATAATCATGCGAGAAATACACTAGGGATCCTATCAGAATCACCTCTGTAGGAATGGGGTGATTTACACCATTGAGAGAATAGTCAAAATTACCAAACCAACTCTCCAACCACCCGTGAATGGTATAGATCATCTCTTTCTATATGGTGTTCTGACAAAATCCTTACTCCGAGAAATATGCACGGATGGGCTTCTTCAGGATCACTCATGGAATGCATAATAAAAGTATACTCATGATTACCCTTAGCCCTTAGTGGATGAAACGAGCAATCAAAATAAGCATATCTTCTCTAGGTTAGAATGTATGAGACATAAATTGATCGATTCAATTAAACTTAATTAAGAAATAAATGAGTAAATGAATAAAATGCAATATAGGTGGCAGTTATGACTAGTTAGTAGTTAAGCAAAGCATATTTACTCGCAATTTAAAGCTGTACGTGCTGATTCCGAATTTAACAGGCAAATCCATTCTAGATAAAACACAGCATTTCCTGTCAATTATTAACAAATTTGAGATGTCAATACCTTCTTCATTCGAGTCTTGATCTCAGATTTCCTAGCCTTGTTATAAACCCGTCTCTTCTCAGCTTGCCGAGCTCTCTTCGCAGCAGAGAATCAGCCTTCTTCGCCGGTGCGGCTTCGCATACGATGGACCTACGGGAGCTCGGTGCAGCCACCAACTTGAACGACTCCCTCCCTTCAATTCAAAACCAAACCCTCCATCAGACAAAGATTTTATAATTTTTAAATAAAAAAAAATAACAGCATTAACCATAATTTTTCATATGGATGGGTAAAATTACGCAAGGAGACGTTTTCAGTGAAAATAGTGGTTCACACTTGTAAGAGAGCTTACTGATATTTTGGAAGTTATGGGAGGTTATCTGATAATCTTCCAAAGCTAAGGGTTTTTTTTTAATATTAAGTCTTTTGATGAAAATAAGTTAGGGGCCAGTTTAGCTTGACAGCTCTGAGTTTCTGAACCGAAAAAAGCCAACTGAACCATCCAATTGTTTGGTTATGTTTATGCAATATGTAAGTGGTATCTTGAACATGCGCATAGCGGGAGGTTCGTGCACCAGGCTGCCCTTTTTTCAATTGAAAATTTTCAACCGGAGTCGATTGAACGGACTAACTATACTTTTCTGACTAAATACAAATAGTCCTATTTCCGGCCTTTGATTCTGTCATACCACCTCTTCTGTAGCATTCAAGTTGAAATTTGTTGAGCCCGACTCAATTGAAACCCAAAATTATGAGAATGAACCTAGTTTTACTTCGAATTTGATTGATGATTTGCGATAATGTAAGCGATCAAGTGTTGTTGGTTTTTTTGCTTATCCTCCTTATGCTTCTTATTTTCATTCTTCAGGATGAAATGGGTGTGCCTACTGCTTATCCTCATACTTACGCATGAAGGTGCAAAAGAGTCAATTTACACAGATCAAAACCTCACCAAGTATCCCAAACAGCTAGGGCTAAACTTCCACCGAGGTCACTCTTAACGCCAAAGGAAAATCAAAGACTCTAATTTTATGTGTGAACCAAAAGAAATATTAAGGAATAAAATGAGAGACTAATTGGAATGAAAAGGGTACAAAACTTCAATGCATTATATAGGCATTATGATACATGTAAGTAGCTTGGCCCTCTTCGCTTCTCCTCGGGGGCAAACAGGGACAGTACTCACTGTCTGAAACTGGACTATTTTTTCAAACCCACAGTTATAAACAAATAACGATTATCATTATAACCAACAAACTCGCTGCAAACTTTACAATAATGAATCAACCTACTACATACTTTTTGCACAGCAACCCTTCTAAAATCTAGATGTCATCCTCAGGTTTTCCTACTAACAAGGAGTACTTGACCCTCAAAGAGATAACACCCCCTTCAACACACAACTTACCACCAGTCACCAGCCAATACCCTGGGAGATCATCCGGTCCCCTCATCATCTCAGTCGTATCTACAAATCTCGACATCTTCGACACTCTAAGCGGTGCTGGTGGCCCTCCAGGGAATACTGCAGAGTTTATCTCCACCTTAGGCTTCTGAGGTGGTATCATACCAGTGCTAAACCTTGAGCTTATCATAGCGGTAATAGAGCCAGATTTACGTGGTACATTTGTGGGCCCATCCCATTCTGAACGCCGTATCCTCATTCCAATAACATTGGAGAAGCCAAGACGGAGGAATAGAACTTTCCTCATCCCGGTATCCTTCACCTCAAGCCATGCTTTGGTCACTACAGCGGCAGATTCATCGATGCTGGCATTGTTGTATTGCACCGGAGCGGTACAGACATGAGAAAGTAGGGCCCACTTGATTGGTTCATAGTAAGCCCGTTGGTTTGTGGGAATGTCAACATATGAAGAGTCATCTGAGAGTTGGAAGATGTTGGGGCGGCTGGAGAGGTGCTGAAGATGAATGGCAAGGCAGTCGTTCCTCTTGCCTTCGAGGAATAGACGGATTCCTGAAACTGGTCGATTTTTGGAATCAACCTGCGGTGAAAATAGTAAGCAAAAAAGAATAACGCCATCCTACAAATTAGAATGTGATGATCATAAATTAATTGTAAAAAGGTCAGATGTAAGTTTAGATACTAAATTGATTGTTCAAAGCATAGTTGCGCGATTCCCTGGACCCCCCTCGAACTGTTGAACAGTTCATGCGAACCGATTCCCGGTACATTTACGAACCAATTCCCTCCAATACACAAATTGGTTCCCCAAAGTTAGCGTACCGCTTACTAAGTATGAGGGGACCAAAGTTGATTTACAAGTCTGTTTTCATGCACATGCTTTTGAATTTTTTTATATGTTTGATAATATTATTGAAAGTATTCTTTTAGTAAGTGAAAGTTATCCAAAGTTAATAACTAATTCTAGATCACTATTTCTTTAACTGATGTTGCTAAGAAGATTTTGTCTCGGCCTATTAGTAGCTTTTTAGCTGAGAGAAAATGGAGTACTTATTCCTACATACATAGTGTGAAAAGGAATAGATTGAACAATGGAAGGGTGAATAAATTGGTATTCATCCATTCAAACATTCGCCTCCTGTCACGATTTTGTGAGAATTTCAAAGTTGGTCCATATAAATGATGGGATATGGATCCTAATAATGATAACTTGGAGGACTCTTCAAGTAAGTTGGAGGAGCTTAGATGGAATTATTTGGACTCGGAATTAGCAGAAGATGCACTTGATGTTAAGGAGAAGAAAGTTGCAAAATAGAAAGAAAAATTATTAAGAGGCTATCTAATATTTAATATTTTAAGTTTTATATATTCAGAAACTATAAAAATGAAGTATTGAAGTATTTTATATGAAAAAATATTAAAATGCATAATTAGTTCTCTAGTTTCTAATTTTCTACTATACACTTCGAAAAATAATAAGCGTACCCAAAAAAAATTATATTGTATCCTATATCGAACTTGCGTATCGAAGCAAGCTACCCCTGTCGAATCCAAAATTTCAAAGTCTCGAATTGTGTACCCGAATTCGTACGACGACCCGCTACGTACTGCGAACCATGTAACTATGGTTCAAAGGCAAATTTAATCCTTCTTCTTTCAAGCTAATGCAATTGCTAGGTGTAATGGGAAACTAGAATTTTGTTAGGACTATCAAGCTGGTGCTCTCCTGATCTAGATTAGATCTTAAGAAAATGACAGGTCGAAACATGGAAAGAAATTATATAAAAAGGGTAGAGTTCGGTGCAATGTCAAAACAAGAAGACAGACTATGAATTACCACAGTGAAAATTCTATTTATCTTTAAACTGGTTATACAGGTTCATGAAATGGTATGAAGGATGGCTTCAGTTCAGCTTTTGAATTACTTCAGTAAATCAAAGTGTTAATTAGGATGACTCCAGGCTGAGGATTCCTAAACACAAATAGGAAACAACTGTCTCAGGTCTTTCAAATTTGTCAAAGACAAGATGTCAGATATCTACATATAACTCATTAAGAGGAACTTTAAGGAAATTAAAGGACTTTCAAACCTAAGAAAAAATTACCAAGAAATCCAACTGAAAGGTTAGCAGATAACCATTTGGTAGTGTCATAGCCAGTAGCTCAAGAAATGAGACATTTAAGAGTTCTAAGTAAAGTTTGAGAAACTTTACTACTCATTTACCATGAAGCCTAGTTAGTCACCATGAATACAAGCATAATTGACCCGCGCGATGCTGCGGCATCCTTGCGAAAAAAAACCAAACAATAACAATTTAAATATTTGGTTTAACAATATACTATACACGTGACCACCCCAACAAAATAATAGCAAGTTAAAACAGAATATATCAACTTACATTGGTATCAAATTGCCAATATACAAAGCTGGTTTAAAATATTTTTAAAAAAAGCTGGTTTAAAAAATTCTTTCAAATATGTTAGATCTAAGGTGGTTTACAAAGTGGGTGGGTCTAAAAGTAAATAGTGGTAAAACTTTCGATTTATAGGTAAAACTCTTGCGGAAGAGTGAGCGGATTTCAAAATAAATGAGGGGTGGGGGGGATAAAACTTTAGATTTATAGGGAGAAAAAACATCTACAGTTGACGATGTCACCACATTAGCGTGAGAAAAGCCAAAAAGTTATAATGGTTAAAATATTTGTTACATCGTACATCTAATCACTTACAAAAATTAGCAAGTTGCTGAAAATATAGCATCTTTCACTATATACTAAACGGGAGAAATACAAAATGACTTTAAAAATATTCCAGTGAAGTATTATGGTGTAAGAGTGATTTTCAAAGTGGGTGGGTCTAAAAAACAGATGTGGGTAAAACCTTTGATTTAGTAGACAGAAAACCTTTTAGTAAATGAATGGGTTTATAAGTAAATTGGGTAAAAGTTTGGGTGGATTATTTTAGCTCTAAGAGTGATTTAGTAAGTAGCTTTAACAATAAATGGGGATAACTGTGGGTTTATAGCTAAAAACCTTTTTAGCGTTCTCGTATTAATTCCTTAAATTTACTTAAATCTTTCATATTTTAAATTTAGTCTCTCAAATCATTGAAATTTCTATTGGGTTCCCAAATGCTAAAGGTATTTTAAAATTAGTCCCTCAAATTATTGAATTGCTATTAGCTTCCCTAGTTCTCATAATTTTTCAAATTAATCTCTCCTGTTCCTGCTTCGTTGATTAGAGGGACTAATTTCAAAATTACTTAAGAATTAAGGGACCTAATGACAACTTTAATGATTTGAGGGACCAATTCTGTATAACTTAAGAATTGTTGGACCTAATCGTAATTTCAATGATTTCAGAGATTAATTTCAAAATATGAAAGATTTAAGGGCTAATATAAAAGAAAACTTTTAAGTGGGCAAGTTTTAAATAATCAAAGTAAAATTGTGGGTTTATATGTAAAAGAACAAAATTACCTAATAGCAATTTCAATGATTTGAGGGATTAATGTCAAAATATAAAAAATTTAAGGGACTAATATAGAAGGACAACTTTTTAAATGGGTAGTTTTCAAAATAAAGGGGTAAACTTTTGGGTTTATGTAAAACAAATGTCTGTGTGAAACATCAGTGGTGAGTATCGAACCTGAGACCATTTCCTTCCAAATAACCTAAGAATTAAGGGACCTAATGATAAGTTTAATGATTTAAGGGACCGATTTCTAGATAACTTAAGAATTAATGGACGTAATAACAATTTCAATGATTTTAGAAATTAATTTCAAAATATGAAATATTTAAATAGAAAAAAACTTTTTAAGTGGTGGGTTTTAAATGGACACAAGTAAAATTGTGGGTTTATATGTAAAAGAACAAAATTACCTAATAGCAATTTCAATGATTTGAGGGATTAATTTCAAAATATGAAAAATTTAAGGTACTAATATAGGACTAAAACTTTTTAAGTGGTGGGTTTCAAAATAAAGGGAGTAAAACTTTTGGATTTATATGTAAAAATAAATATATTTGTGTAAAACATCAGTGACGAGTGTCGAACCTGGGACCATTTCCTTTGAAACGAAAAATCTTACCAATTGAGATAAAAATTATTCCTTTTCTAAGTTCACATAGTTTATATATAGGGTTTTTACATGAAACCACCTTAACCTTTGTCCAAATTGATACTTACCATCTTTACTTTTTTTATATTGAAACCACCTACATTTACTAACATGTTTTCCATGTCACACTTTTTGATTTTTCATGTTCTAAAAAAAACCTGAACTTCCTATTATACCCCTAACCCAAGAGGGGGAAGGAGAGGAGGGCGTAGAGGAGGTTAGCGGTGATGGGGTCGGTGGCGGGAGAGGAGGGGAGGAGGTTCGCTGTGAGGGTGGATAGGGAGGAGGGGAGGAAGGAGGAGGAGAGCAAGGAGGTGAGGGAGGTGAGGATAGAGGAGGAGGGGAGAGGTGGAGGGAGTTTGGGGAGGTGAGGATGGACGAGGAGGGGAGAATTCCCTGGTTAGGGTTTGGAGAAACCCTAGAGGTAAAGGAGATGGTGCTGAATGGGACTTAGGTTGGGAATTAGTTTAGGGTTAGGGTTAGTGGAGGAGGGAGAGGAGGGGGAGAGGGAGGGGAGGGAGGTGGAGAGAGGAGAAGTTGGGGGGTAAAATGGGCAGCTTAGGCCTTTTTTCCAGCTGAATAGTGCAAAAAGTATGACATTGCAAACAAGTTAGCAAATTGGTGGTTTTGATCAAACAAAAAAAGTAAATATGGTAAGTATCAATTTAGACAAAAACTAAGGTGGTTTTCATGTAAAAACCCTTATAAATATAGTAAAGCTATTGGGTTTTGACTGTAGAATAAACAGTACAAACCACACTAGCTTTAGTATATAGATAACTGATTTGCCTCAGCTCCCAGTTCGCAAATAGCCTGCATATAGTATAGCATTAACAGGGTTTGGCAGCACCATAAAACCTTCCTATGTAGCACAAAAACTAATCATAAAAATATCCATGTAGCATTTATGGCACTTCTTGCCATGTCACAGTAGTATGTGTCTCACCTAGTCAGAAAAGCAAACGAATCACTATGAGAGAAATGAAGGCATCAAGCATGTGGGTGATACCTGTACAGTGTTAACATGAAGTCTGGGCCCCATGAGAGAAAATTGAAGTGATGGAAGTTTTTGGCGCTTCCTACTCTGCGGACCAAGAGGGATCTCACCAAATACTGGGGCCCATTGACGAGGCAACTGGTACTCTAGAAAATGACGAAGTTCCTCGATCGGCGGCTTATCTGAATTATCAATTGATTGAAGATAAAAGTCAGCATTCTTTCCCAAATGACAGGCAAAATAGCTATTTTCAAAATTATGATTTAATCTAATAAACTCTAAGGATATTTAATACAAATTATAGAAAGAATTATGTAGTTCTCGTATCTATTTATAAATGTCTTATGCCGGTGATCAGGAACCAGTGACTGGTGGATCTGCAGCCAAGGCACTTGCAATTTCCATAATATACGCAAGGAGATGCACACTCTAGATTGCGTTTGTTTCAAGTTGTTTGCACTGGCAAGCTTTACATCGAGGATAAATCACAACTTTTGTTGTAGATAACTTTGTAGAGGCTATTGTACTGACTATTGACTCAGCTGCCACAATCATTGAAATGAGATGAAGAATTTTCATTTGTAGAATCTCTGATTCTACAATTCCATTTGGCCCATTCCCAATAGAAAATATTTCACCTTTCCCACATTGGATATTGATTGAGCGATTGAATGGTTTAAGTGATGGGTCTTAAGAGCCAAGTGTAATATTAACTAGTCAATTTTGGCAATAGATTAAGCCAAATCATGTGTTCCATTCCGTGGGTCCCATGACTTACATCGCGCCAACGGCTCGCGGACCCGGGGTGTGACATTTCCTCTGAATTTTCAGCCAGGATTGTGGCATTAAGCTATGAAAGGTTGATGCCAAAGTAACAGCGGAAAACTAGATATGTAGTTTATTATTTCAGAAACCTTCTCAAGTTAAAAGTCAAGCTCCATCAGTGAACTACTTTTACAGGAAAATGATATACATTTTTGTACATCTGAACTGTGTTGAGTTAATTGTCTGGTGACAATGCCTAGAAAGACCCAAAAAAAACATTCACTAACTACAGGGCACTAAAGTAGAAGATATATAGGCCCGTTAGGCCAAGGGTTAAGGAAGAGAGATTAAGGGGAAAGATTAACATAGTTAGTCCATTCGATATCCCAAAGGACTAAATTATTAACTCGTTAAATAAGTTTTATTTTAGCCCTAGTGATCATTTTTAGTGTTTGGGAATAATGAGGATTTTGACTATTTTCTTTATATATAGAATGGTTAACTCTTAATCCTTCTAAATAGGAGTATTAGTAAATCCCTCATTTGGAGAGGTTTAACTCATTTTAATCCCTCTAGAGAGGTTAGCTTAACCCTTCTGTATTTTTTTTTTGCGTTTGGCAATTTATAGAAGGTTAACTCACTTTAACCCTTGTATAGATTTTTTGTGTTTGATGGGTTAAAAAGGGATTAAGTCTCCTTAACCCCTCACTTAACCCGTTGCCAAACGACACCTATGAGGTCTTATCCCTCACTTAACCCGTTGCCAAACGACACCTATGAGGTCTTATCGACAACTGCAAGAACATAATATAAGCAACATAGCATACGGAGTGAACATCCTATGAAAGCATGCTCAGCAAACAAAACAGAACAAAAAGTATGAAACTTAATTCCTTATATTTAAGGCCACGCTTGCATAGAAAAGTGCCCACCATCGCTATAAAATGGGGCCTGATATTATGAAAGGAGTACTTGCAATTTAAAAAGTTTCTCATTCAGATAGCTATGAAGTATCTTTACTAATAAATACCCTTTATTAAATTTACAGTTACCTCTGAAAACCCTAAAGCCTAGAAATTTATAAGCTTGTTCAAAGTTAGGGTTTGGGGGTTAGAAGATGAAAGTATCTTGTCGTGTTCGGCTCTGAGCAGTTTGGCCAGTTAAGAAAAACAATAGGAGGGCACTCAGATAACTAAGTGGTAACCAGAGGAGGTATCAGTAGTATAACTATGGGGAAATAACACATCTAACGCTGTTATATCCTGGAAATAATATAACATTCTCCACTGATTTATGTATGAAGTATAATGACGAGAGCCGACAATATACTTACAGCGAAGGTACAAATTCACTGCATGACTTAAGAAACCACTACCACGAACACCAGTCAATAGAGAAGTAATTGGCACAAATGACATTGATATCACATTCGGAGACTGTGCAATAGTTGAGAGCCATTGGTTATGGCTCTGATTAGTATTAACACCTCCTCTTCTTATCTGAATGGAGACTATATCCTGCAGAAGAACATAGATATCAACTTTGAAGTTAAATCTTTATAATCCGCACATTAATATGCATCAGGGGAGAGGCTTACCTCCTTCAACTGAGTTACAAGGGATGAACTCATAGAGTTCAAGACTGCTACATTTATTTGCTGGTTAGCCAATTTTATGTCCTGAAATGTACAAGAAAGTTAAACTGGTTAAGCAGTATGGTTTAATATTGATGCTAACGGTGCTTTTCTACTAATGTAATCCACATTAACTAGTGGAGAGCAATTTTCTTTTTTCATGAGGCAACTACTTTCAGGATGTAAACACCATATTGATCTTGAGTAACCGATACGGATTGTTTCGAGTTCCAACATGTGATCTGCATTTGACCGACAATATCTTGCCACGAGTTGTACCAAAACAACATTTTGTGGAAGTAGTTTATACATTTATGAATCTACCAAGCGTTATCATGGTCATTTGCCTCTGTGTTCACAGAAAAATGGGTTGGCCATGGAGGGATATTAGAAACAATGACCAATGCAGACGGTGCTAATAGGACTCCGAGATGGGAAGCCATTCTTTCCAGCAAAAGCCACGAGTATAAATATGTAACTCCTCTCCTCTTTGCACGTTACTTGGTGGATACTTGGAGTTAGACTATCTCTGTATTTCAGATTGAGTATAAGCAATACAGCGCCAAGAATCTTCCAACAGGATAAACTACAGCCTTTAAGGGAATTAAAAAAAACCGAGCAGTATAACCATCACATTCTGACTAGGTTTGAGTAAAGATTTAGAGGCAATAAAAAGCTGATTGGTATAACATCACACAAATCAAGACAAGTAACTACAATCAGGGACATGCATAGACTCCCTCCACTTACATGATCGCAAGAACTTTTAATTCAGCACATTTTACTAGACAACTTTCATCTACTAAAAGATAGATAAACCGTAGAGATTTTAGAGTAAATTAGCGAATAAAAATGGTTAAATATAGAACTATGGAGCAGACTTTACATACTAGCAAGTTGTCAAGGTAATGATAGAACTTCAAGGAAATTACCTTTAACATCATATTCAGAAGTTGAGGAACACATAAGTTGTGGAACTTACCTTCAGCCTTTTTGATAATGCAGTGTCTCCCAGAAGAGAGTTTGCATTGAAATCTTCGGAAAATTTTTCGTCTGCTAAATTTTTTAAGAGATTTTGCACTTCAGTTTGCTGAAGAGCAGAGTCCTGCAGCTGCTTAATAGATACTACATCTTTACCACCCATCTTAACCCCAACAATTACGTGGGTACCATACTTATCAATAAATCTGGAAATTGAACATAAAAGACTTTTAGGCTTGGCTCATCATAAGTACATGTTAGAATGACAAGAAAATATTAGAAGCGATCTCATTTTTCAGATTGCTAAGCACTATGATTTACACATCCTATTTGTGTTCTGCAAATTCATTTCAGGATACATGGCACTTGCAAGAAAATAGACGCAACGAATATCGTTCTCGCACAGTTTGTTTCTAACTATATACAGCTGATTTCAGTGTTCTTGCAGGAGGAATCGGTATGCTTTATGTCTTGAGGCAACTTTATGAGTGCAATATCTACTGAAATCTCGGTATAAGGTGCAAATATTCTTCCCCGAGTAGAACTGCTAGATCCTTTTCCTCTAAATTTCTAAGGGCTAACAGACCAGTTTTGAATACTACTCCAGTTCATACATATCCTCCGTAGAAAAAGTAGTGCAACTTAAAAGGTAATCGCGCTGCATGAAAATTAGTAACACAACCTTAAAGTTGAAACACATAATCAAGAACGTTGTAAATATTGCAAGATTAAGCTTTTTGAAAGAATAAGATACAGAAAATAGGGTTGAACGAAATAACTTACTCTGCCAGTGCAGCAGGGTCCCATGAAGATGGAACATCTTGCTTTACATTGTCATGCAACACAATGTGTGCTCTTGCAAGTTCAATGCTATACAGTGTTATGAACCAACCATCAAAGGCAAGACTTTTTGTTGCAGATAAGTCCTTCTGCCAACAGCCACGGAAAGCAAACATCGCATTGAAAAGACCAGAGGGAATTTTACCAGACAAAGAGAGATCCTGATTAAACTGCTCCGCCATCTGGCATCAAAAACAGAGTCAAATAGAATACATTGAATTCTTGTCAGCATGTTTCCAGTCTGAATGCATAATCATAGTTTTTTTTTTATTCAAAACAACTTGCGGAAAGGAATTTATAGACATCCAAAAGACTACAAAAGGCTGATATCCAGGGATGTCTAGGTATTTATATTAACCAACTTGTTATTATTGAACTTAATATAATTATATTTAATAAAACCATCCATTAACTAAAATGAAATCTTTCAAACCCTGTCTTTGGTAGTTCAATATAAAATTCTCACTCCTCACAATTAACTGCCTTTATATAAATGCCTCCGTTCAGGTTGTCTCTTTTAACCAATGGTTACCATTACCTCAAGAATTTCTACTTGATGAAAACAATTACACGAAGCAAGCCCTTTCGGCGCTGAGAACCAAAACATCAAAGTAGTACTGCAATCCAATCAAGATTTAAGCTTTACTCAATCTACTGCGAAGTTCTTGCATACGAGAACAAATCATCGTGGATTAAAAAAACAAAAGATGACGCACATGCACACAATCAATAAGCTTACTCCACAATCAATAAGCTCTCCTCCAAAACGATAATTTTAAAATAAAAAAAAAATTCACTACCCCGAAACTTCCCATTAAAATAAATCAAATCAAAGTACCTGGTGGAAAGAGAGAGCATCCGATCTAAATCGCGTCCTCTCCCCTTTATCACACCGAATCAATTTCGGCACATCACGAACAACGACACCCCCAGGCAACTCGAGATCGTGCCCTAGGGTTTCATCAAGCTCGATCAATCGCGATCCCGAAGGATTCATCTTGCAAGAACCGAGCCTAAGGTCGCCGGTGAGATCGAACCCACATCCCACCGCCGACATGGCCGCCTCCGCCGCAGCCTCCGCCGTCATCAATCCCGCCGGCCCCATCGAGGAGATCTTGGGTTTCTAGGGTTTGAAAGTATCCTAGGGTTTTATAAGAAGGAGGTCGTTGGCCCATCTGCGTGTCGCTTACGCTCTCCATTCCTACTGTTTGATTCCTCGTCAGCGGGAGTAGCTGTTTACCGTTTCTTCGGAAAGCTACATGAAGGCAACAGAAACTGTCCGTACGCGTTCGGGTTTGCGTGTTACCGTTCTAAATCCGGTAACTAGGGATTTTTTTTTCTCGGTCCCTTAAATCTTTAATACTTTGAAATTGACCCCTCACACTATGTAAATTAGCATTTAGTCCCTCAAATGTTACTACTTTATCTCAAATTATTCCCTCCATTGGTTACTTCGGATAAATTGCTAAGTCATATTGGGTTAACTATTAAGCGCACATTATAAATTACATCTCTAACCTTAATTTGTTGTTTCTCTCACTAAAATCCGAAAAGGCTTAGCGAGAGGGCCGTATAGAAATAGGTTTAAACGGGTATGAAAGACCTGGAATTTAAATAGATTGGGTTCGGAGTAACTTAAATGGAGGGGTATACCTGAAAACTCGTAATGAAAAAGTTAAGTTAAATGGAGTATTCTCCTGATAGCAACTCGTTGATTTGAGGATTTCCATCAAAAAGATTCAATGATTTGGCGGACTAATTTAAAAATCAGTATGATATAAGGGACCAAGGTAAAACAAATGTCCTAAAAAATAGAGTGGGTAACGAATATTTGGTTAAATGGACGGCAACGGCAGAGGAGTTGGGACTAACGCGGAAGACCAAAGACTTCTTTGGTCGTCCTTAGTGAATTGGTTCGTAATTGTCGCGTGAGTCATACGAGTCCCTTTTAACTAACAAACAATTCCTAAGACGACGGGTTTTGGTGTGATGTTGCACCTATAAGGCTGAATGCAACGGATTACCAACAAACAAGGGCATGCCTCCCAAAAGATATAAATTCTATAGTAACATCTCTCACGTAAGAAATATTTTTATTTGCTAATTGGAATGTCCTTTTATTAAGTACTTACATTCATGTCCTTTTCAATTTTAAGGGCGTGTTTAACAACCTTGTAAAATTGGGTCAGGACTGAACCTGACCCAATTTTAAGTTGTTTCTTGTTTTGACAAATGAAAGGGCCAGAGCTGGCCCAATTTTTTATAGTCCAAAATTGGCCACTAAACCAGTTTTATTTTGGAACTGTATTGGTTTTTTTATTCTTTGTTGTTAGGATAAACATGTATTGTTGGTTCCATGCATTTGATTTCGTATAATTCACATGTTATTATCTTTCTCGACTCCCTACATAGGCTTAATTTCTCTCTTCATGTTTCTAGCTGAATACATGTGCTTTCATGTCTACTTTCGAGTATTTTAAATGTTTAGTTTATTCAAGGCTTGCATATAATTCTATGCTTGGTAGTTCTGATTTTATTGCTGGTCAATCGACAAATCTTAATAAAAATAGCCATTGTTGGTCTTATAAGAAGAACTGTTACTATAAAAACTTCAAATTGTGGCAACTACTCTTGAACTAACATATTAGTAATCAGTCGTACGATCCTTCTAGATGAATCAATTGAAATTCTGATTGTAATAATGATAGTTTTCAACTATATACCAAACTTGATGCGATCTAATTTTAATACACATTTCCTTACATTGTTAGAAAAAGGTTGACTACAAAAACTATGGGAGACATCCTAAAAACCCTTTAGCTAAGGTCTCCATCTAGTGAGACAGCCATATGAAGCAACTGGGTGTGTCCGGTAAATTCAAAAAATTGAGTCAGGACTGAAATTGACATAGTTTTGGGTTAGTTTTTTATTGGCAAAAACTGTGTCAATTCTAACCTAGATCTACATAGGTCTAAAAGATGTCATAAAATCAGTTTAGTGTTAGACCACCAATCAATTGATTCAACTCTGGATTGGTTTAGGATAGAACTGGATCATGATTGAATTGACCCAAAATTTGGGCGATTGCCGAGCACACCCTTTTAGGCTTACGAGCACTATGGATTCGAACTTTGATGCACAATTAACCTTACTCGTTGAGCGTCTACATTTTAATAAAATGAAACTTATTACATTGGAGATTTTGAGTCAACAAGCTCCCCAAAAGAAGTGTACGAAAGCTCACTTGTTCAACTAGTCCTATTAGAATTCAAGTTAATACTTTTTAGTACATACATAGTATCAAATTGGAGAGAAAAGTCTCTATTATGTCTTTGTTATCTTAATCTTTGTATACAATACAATATATAGACTATACATGGGCTCAAGCGAATCAATAGCGGGCCTATACACCTATACACCTATATACTATCGTACCAGTATGATGTCTAAATCTCGATCATTCCAATTTACTTTTAGACATGTATTAGGACTTGGGTATCACATTCTGGATTTAAATTTGGACTTCGAACAAATTGGAATCTACAATATCAGATCTCAAATTCAAAATTCAAAACCCAATAAATTGTATTTTTAAGGGTAGAAGGCTCTTATTGTGATTTTTATTATTCACAGTTCAATAAAACGATTGTCTAAAATATATTTTAGACAAGAAAATAGCGTCAAAACATTTCCTTATCGGTTTCGGATCCAAAATCCCCACTAATTTCCCAATCGACACCTTTAAAAAAAAACAAACAAACAAAGAAAAGAAACAACCACTATTTATTAATTCCCCCTCCGCTCCCAAATCTCTCGTCTCCAACTCCGATCTCGCTCCCTCTCCCTCGCCAATGGCGGGCCTCAGCGCCCCCCTTCGATCTTCACCTTCATCAAGCCAGCTCTTCTCCTCTCGCCTCCTCCTCCTCCTCACTATCCTCCCTCTAACCCTAGCTCTCTTCGCCTTCATCCTCCAATGGCGTGGAGGCCTCGACGATCCCGCGTCGAGGTGGCCCGTCGACAACCAGAAGTTTCCTGGGATGGATAACAGTCCTCTAGGATCGTCGTTGTCGACGACTCACGCGATTTCGTCGTCGTCGAGCTCTTCGGATTGTCTCCAGATTCTTGGACGGAGCTCGTCGCCGTCGTTTCCTTATTATAGGGGTTGGAATTTTGATTTGGAGAAGAATCTGAGACCTAAGGTGAGATTTTGGAGGTTTTGGATTTTGGATCTGAGAGGTTTCGCTTTTTAGGAGGCGTTAGGCTTGCTTTTTTCTTTACTTTTTTAGTTTGTCTACTACTATGTTGGTTATCGGTTTAAAATTGTGGAATTTGGGGTGATATCCTTCGTGAGAATCGAATATATTTTTCAAAAAAAGGATCTTTTTTTCCTTACTTGAATTTATGTAAAGTTTAATTTCGGTCTCCGTGTATTAACTACTAAGACGGCCTCTTTTGTTATTTGGGGACCATGAAGCTTGATGAACTATTATTTATATGTCAATTTGTAATTAATATTATTTGAATTTTCTTTTGTTTTGTTAATTTTCTTCTGGACATAAGCATAAAATAGCTTGCAAATCATGATTCTGGCTCAAGTTTTTACTTTTTGGTCTCTTGAACTGTGTTTGATTTAATTGAATTCACAAATAATTTAATGTTACTTCTTGTTTCACATCAATGTGCAATTTTTATAGGTGAATCTATTCTTATGATTCATGTTAATTTAAACTTGCAGATATGCATTACGTCGAGCACTTCAGCTAGCTTAGAGCAAATTCTGCCCTGGCTGTTTTACCACAAGGTTCTTGGAGTGACAAACTTCTTTCTGTTTGTAGAAGGAAAGGCTGCAAAGGCCGATGTTTCAGCAGTTCTAGAATCTATTCCTGTAAGTTTCTTCATCCTTCTTTGGCCTGATGTTAAAGAATTTATTTTTACTTGTCTGGCTCTTTGCCTATTTCTCACTCGAAATAGTGCTGATTATAACTTCATGTTTTTGTGTATTGCCATTGTTTGGCAGGGGGTAAAAGTGATCTACAGAACTAGAGAACTCGAGGATAAACAGGCTAAGAGGTTAGTTCAAGTTACTATGTGGCATGGAATTCTTTATGCAAGGATATGATTGTGTATGGAAATATACTCTTTAAGCAAAAGTACAACCAAGTTTCAATTACTGTGGCTAAGAAATTCATTTAATGCTCATCATTCAGTTCATGATATAATGGGTTGATTGTTGGTCATACATTGTACAGTTATCAATTATATTCATGTATAATGCTAAAAAATATAAGCAAAATTTTAGTTTATCAAAAATTGTAAGCAATCATCGTAGAAGGTCAACAATTTTAAGGGCGCGTCTTCATCGTGTAGTTTGTCAATTGTGGTACACATGATTTCATATTTTAGTTTCTTTATGATCTCAGCATCTGTTTATTGTTTTACGTGTCTCTGCTACATTTTCATATACCCATATTCAAGAATTAAAATAAAAAACTAGAAGCAGAGTCTCACAGTCACACCAATCTTTGCTATATTAGATAATGGTCCACTGCATTCATGTGCATTTATTATTAGTTCTGCACATAAAGCTAAATCACTCATAGTTTCTTGAAGATTTCGTACTTAAGTTCTAGGCTTCTGAGATATGACAAGGTGTCACGAGTTCAAGCGTTGTCACCAACATTATTAGATTCTTTTTCCCCTATATTGGGAGAGGTGGGTAGGACCCATCGATATTAAAAAAAATGTCTCTCTTTTCGTCTAACTTTAGGTATTTACTTTACCACTTGCTTGAGCACTAATCTAGATTTTCATGAATAAGTATGAGTATACGATATAAATATGTAGATACCCTTTTATGAATTCTTCATGGATATGGAAGTTAAATAATAATTCACACTGTGAAAACTTATAAGTCAATCATCAATGGAATCCATCATACATTTATATAGAAATCCATCTTTGATTCAAGAGCTCATCGTATATCCCAATCCCATATACGGTCAAAACACACACAAAACAGACCTCTTTTGTATGTGTATACTATTACAAAACTAGATATGGATTGGATCCCTATAGAAGTACCCAACAATAATTCTATGCATACTCGTGAGAGTCATAGATGATACTTATTCAATAAAAATATGATTTTCTTCATGTAGTAAAATCTGGGCTTTTATGGGCAATATTTTCTTCATAGATCCCAAAGATGCGAAAGGGTTGTTTCTGTTTGACAATTGAAGAGTTCCTTAGACCTACGGATTAGAGCTCGATGACATTGAAATGTTTTTTCCATTTCAGAGGAAGACTTTTATCATTGGTGATTGCGTTCCAAGAATCTTGTTCTATAATATTTACAAGTTAATTTAACTTGAAAATCTTCAGCTGAATTTGTTACTTGTGTCTTGCAGCTTCCATACCATTTCTCCTCTCTTTTTTTTTTGGTTTTGTTTTGTTTTTTGTTTTGTTTGGATAAATACATGGTCTTGAATTTTGAAGGTCTTCATTGACCAGTTCTTCAATTACTATGATATTCTCAGTATGCGAGTGCAGTTGGAATCGGCACCATAGCTGTATAGATTTATCATGTAGTCCACTAAAATGAGCATATGAATATATGTTGCTTGGATTCCTTAAATAGAAGGTCAATATACTCCTTCTGAGGGCTTAGGGAGCATGGATTTTCGCTACAAAAGTACTCTACCTTTGAGTTTTTGTCTTACAAACTGTGTTTTATGGATGAGAGCTTTGAAATCTTTTGCATTATAATTCATTAGAATTGCTACAAATAACAGAACTGTGCTGGAGCATAGTAGTTATTTACTTAGTTTTGGCAGTAGTGATGTCTGATTACTATTTTCTTTGAAAGATATAGCCTGTTTGTAAATGTTGATAAGTTATTGGAATATCTGTTGGGTGCATGTGATAGTGGGTATCTATTACCATTTTCCTCCTAATGTGTTTTTTCCTTAAATTTGTAGTCGTATTTGGAACGAGACGTGGCTGGCAGGCTTCTTTTACAAACCTTGCAACTATGAGTTATTTGTAAAACAATCACTCAACATGGAGATGGCTATTGTTATGGCACGGGTATGTCGCATTTGGCCATTTTATCATAACTAGAATTAATTTTTTTCAATTGTGTTGTTGGGTAACCTTAACCTTGCAGTGAGCTTCCTGTTTCTATTTTCTTTGTCGTTGCATCTCTCTTAAAAGAGTTTCCTTGAGACATTGTTTTAACTTCATAGAAATTGCAATTGCATAATTTAAAAAAATTTAAAGGCAATTGCATAAGGTTTATAAACACTGATACGAAACTTTAATTTTTGTAGTATTTTGTGAATGAAGAAACAATATAGAAACAATAAGTATTTTTTGTTTGTGTAGGATGCTGGCATGGATTGGATCATCCATCTAGATACTGATGAATTGATGCATCCAGCTGGGGCTCCAGAATATTCTTTAAGGAGGTTGCTTGCAGATGTACCTAGCAATGTTGACATGGTTATCTTTCCGAACTATGTAAGTGGGTTGCTATCAGTATCTGTATCAAAATTCTTTTCCCAAATCTAATGAACTTTTGTGTTCCAGGAAAGTAGCATCGAGCGAGATGACGTAAAAGATCCGTTCAGTGAGGTAATTTATGTTACATTTTGCCTGTGCAATTTCAATTCTAGTTCTATTGATTATCTTTATCATAACCAATGCCCTTTTTCTAGATGTTTAACATGGGTATTTTGGATTTTAAGTAATATAATAAGTAGGAAATAATGAGAACACATAAATGTAAATGTATATCATTCTTTTAAATAGAAGTCTTCTTGCAATGCCATTGTGTATATATACACATTACGCCCGTGGAAATATACGTATTAGTGTATTGAACCATGTACATGCGTATATCCGTACCCACTCATACACGTATATGAATTTGCTACTATGCAGCAGATTCTCAAAATAAGCTTAGGAAAACTCGGGGATGTGTGCTGCTAGTTTTTATCTTCACGCCTACAGTAGTCTGAGTGAGAAGCAGAGTTGTCTGGAAACTACTTGGTCTCTCATTCTTTGGATAGTTTGCAAGTGTCGATCAAGATAAAAGGTGCAGTCACCAATGGGATGCTTGCTGTAGGGTTCTCATGAAGCTCATATTGAGAGTCAATCTTTGTGTGTGCGCGCTCATGCATATATGCTAGTTGAAACGAACAAACCAGACATTTAGGAGGGAACATGAGCTTCTATGAGAGTGCTTAAAATCTACTTGTGTGCTTCAGTTGCCTAAGTACATACGAACTTTTCTCGCTTACCCGATCTCAAACCATCTATCTGAAAATGCACAGTGAGAATGCTTTGAGGTTCATGTGTTAGGCTAAAACATACACGTCTCACAGAAGCTTAGAGCATCGACATTTTGTGCCTTTTTTATCCCTTACCATTTGATGATTGCACATTGTCTTTAAGATGCAATGCTAAGGATGGTCTCTGCAAGCTCAGAGCATGTATTTGCCTGACACTTGTTCTTGGCAAGGCATATGTCATACTACATAACATGAAACATTGTGTATCTATCAGGGGTTTCTAGCTAGGGCTTAGATTGAATATTACCTGTCAATTTTTATGGTTACATATCTTACCAAGTCAGAACAAAATCTTTAAATTCTAATATTTCGTTTTCCATTCTTCTTGTGGACTTTGTATTGTTTTCATAAAAGGAAAACATGGGATGTAGTTGTTATGATTTATTCATAGTATATGTATTTGTCACCCTGAACTATTACATTTATAAATGAAGATTTCACTGTTCAATTTTTTTTACTTCCTTCTCTTTTACCATAGATATGTTGTTCTTATTGAACCTTCATATTTCTTATCAACAGGTCTCCATGTTTAAGAAGAACTATGACCATCTTCCAAAGGAAACTTATTTTGGCTTGTACAAGGAATCAACCCGTGGTAATCCTAACTACTTTCTAACTTATGGTAATGGAAAATCAGCTGCTCGAATTCAAGATCATCTCCGTCCTAATGGTGCACATAGGTGGCACAATTATATGAAAACTCCAAAGTAAGATGTTCTTTTTATTTTTATTTTCCTCTTCGCTGTTACGTTTTTATGGTTGCATACCTTAAATCTATGTTTCCTCCCAGTTAATGGTCATCTTTTAGCTCCAAACTAAAATAACTTTTTGTTCTATATTATGTGCATTTTAAATTGCATTTCTTATGAGAGACTTCATTTGCATAGTGAAATTAAATTGGAGGAGGCTGCAGTTCTGCATTACACATACACCAAGTTCTCAGACTTGACTTCTCGACGTGATCGTTGTGGCTGCAAGCCTACAAAGGAGGATGTTAAAAGATGCTTTATGTTAGATTTTGACAGAGATGTAAGTATTCAGTCAATAAATCAAGTTTCTCGATCTATCACAATTCAATTAGCAAACGTTTCTCCATTTGTAGAGTTTTGATCTCATCATGCTCCATAAACTAGATTGTTCCTTTCTTTGTTAGTATGCATATTAAGAACCTTTAGGTTTTTCTTACTTAGCACTAGATAGCTTTACTAGGTTCCGTGATATTGTAAGCAATTCCATAGTACACCCTAATACATGATATTTTCAAAGTTATCTGAACCTTGTTTTATTTTTTAGGGTGTACATTTTTCTGAAAATGCAAATGTTAAATTAGATTACTTTCATTCCTAGAGAAAGGAAAAACATTTATTTGTTTGGTCGATCTTTATAGATTGAGCATATGGAGGTTGGTAGTCTCACAACAGATTCTCGTTTACTCAAATATATTGGTTCTCTGAGTAGCTTCGGCATCTTGCCTTATAGTTGCATAAGCTATCCACAATCCACATACAACTCAGACATCGCATGCACACTGGAGGATTGCCTTAGATCTGGAAAAAAATCCTTTCTATCAAAGCTTTTGAACTTATTTAATACAATTGGGGAAATTAAACCCTTTATTCCCCTCTCTAACCTTTAAAATACCTGTTGCCAGTTTGATTCCCAATCATCCAACTTCGTTCATGGATCTACTCATCCAAATTAGAGATCCATATGTTTGAATTTTTTATTTTTATTTACTCTGCATCTAATGGTATCTTTCTTCTGGCTAAAATGACATGTTTACCTTCTTACATGCTCATTCTGGTCGAAAGTTTGATGATTTGGCTTATTTGGTGATCATTTCATCATGTTATGCTACTAAGAAAGCTCATCCTTTCAGCACCTTGTTCATCCGATATAGATCACTGCTGAACTATCTGGACTGGAGTCAGGCTAGAGACTGTACATAGTGAAGCTACACCTTTATAGAAAATCCCTCTCACCTTTATGGAATTCTGATCGAACAATGTGGCTTCATGCATTTGTGCACACATGTTACTGTTCATGCATCTGCATGGGCGCATATATGAGCATCGCTGTGAATGAAGTGGAATCTTAGATAACTAACTTTAATGCACTTTTATCAACATATTTTTGCATAATAAACAGTATATATACATTCTTTTACAGTATTCAGATCCTGTTTAAGCAATAGACAGAGAGCTAAATGGACACTCGATTCCAACAAGTAGCATGATCATGTGCATTCTGTTCGTCCTTCCTATTTTAAACAGAGGCTTTGCATCGTTATATCTAGTGGTCAATGAAAAATGATTTTGAAGTTCTTTTGAGATGCATTAATGTTTTTATGAAAAAAAAATTGGATATCTATGACATGCACATATTTTGATCATACTTCTGCATTTAAAATCATATCATTCTGGAGAAGTTTGTTTGAGATGTTGTTTATAAAAATTTGTATGTGGGAAATATTGATGTATTTTTATTGTATTTCATAATAATTTCTTATAGGTTTTTTTGTGAAATTTCCCCACTATTAGTTATTAACCAATAATTCTCTTGATAGGCTTTTATCATCGCATCAACTGCCACTGAAGAGGAAATGTTGCGCTGGTAATCTCCTCAACTTCATGACATATAGTACTTTTGTGATGTTAACTGAAGGTTTATTATTTATGGTGTATAGTATTATTGGCTGCACTAATATTCATCCTAGATGTAACACAAATCTCTAGGGTCCATTGCCTTGAGGGTTGGCCTAAGAATGTTCCTACTCATAAGGCTAACAGTTATACAATGTTGCATGCCAATCTTATTTAATACTCACAGTTTCTAATTACCAAAGCGTGCTTCCTAACTTGGGAGGTTTTCTAGGTGTAATCAGATTTGATCAACAGCCCATAAAATTTAACAAAATCCGGACATAATTTTTTTCCTACCTCTTATCCATATTTTATACTCATACTCCAAGTTACTAGTTTGTAGAGAGAGTATTTGTGTCCTGGGTATGACTGAGATCCATTAGACATGGAATGTATTTGCACTGTCACCATCTATCCCACGAGGAAGTGAAAAAGTGCTTCTGAATTTAATCTGCTCATCAGTCATAAGACATATATAGGGCATTCTTCCAGTTCGCCATTTCACTGGTAAATTACATTAGTTTCAACCTCTTTTGATCAAAGTATGGTATAAGTGAATTAAGCGGTAATTACTCCTCTGGAGTGAACATATACTGGTTATTGTAGAGAGAAAGAGACATTAATTAATATCCATTTCCAATTTCTCCTCCAGAGTGAACTTATACTGGTTACTGCAGAGAGAAAGAAACATTAATTAATATCCATTTCCACTTGTTGGCACTTTAAATTACAAACATGCAGTTTGTTTGAGATTGTTCTTTGCATTCTCAATGACCTATCAGTTTTGCCTGTTGATGACGGTGTTGCTTCTGTTGTATTAATTCAGCTTTCCTTTCCTTTCTCAGGTTTCGTGAGCATATCGTATGGACTGATAAACAGTTAAATCTGAAACTTCTAAGAAAGGGTATCTTGACCATATATACGCACCAATGGTAATTTGCTTTCTCAAACATTAACCACATTTATAGAAAATAAGTCACTCTGTTAATTACTTTAATGCATATTGTCCACATTCTAGGCTATCATTCAAGGGCTGAGAGAATCTGGGACTTTCAGCTCCGCGATTGCATCGGCACGTTCGCACTCCAAGAAATCCTTGCCGTCCATGGAGGAAAACAAATCCTCAGATACTGCCGGATCCGCAAATACTCAGAAAGACAGTACAGAATCTCATGCGACTAATAGAAAGATTTTGGAATTCTCTGACATTTTTGAGAAAGCAGTTCCTCCAATGTCTCCCCCTGGTCTGGATAGTCTCCATCTGGGAGTGTAATTATGATTGCTCGGTGTGCTTCTTTGGTTTCACAAGTCTGGAGATTTAGAAAATTCCGTACACCGGATTTAGCTTGATAGAACAAAGAAGACATGGCAGTTTCTTTGAGATATTTATGGGATGCTAATATTCCATTGAGACGAGTTTCTTCCCGATCACTTTACCCAAGCGTTGATTTTACATATTTCTTGAGTTCTTAGTTTTGAAGCTTAGAGCAGATTTATACCTGGGGATTGGTTGTGTGATTTGTTTGCATCGATGTCCCCAATGGAATCACCATTGTGTTCCAAATTTATATGTATAGTAACTGATCAGGGCTTTTGTATTCGACATTCATACATCTTGCCAGTGATGTACAATCTTCAGTTTATAATTATAATTTTGAATTTATTTTCCTTCTGAGGTGGTTCTTTTTAACTTTTTTGCCTGATATTATGTTCTTTTGTGCTCGGATTCTCTTTTGATTTAAATATTTCAGGCAAGTTGCTAAAGGCACACCTTTGGACGGGAGAGATGTTTTAGGAGTGATTTTGACTTTCGAGACGCAGTTCAAGAGGACCAGGGTAGCTATTTACAAATAAATAATAAATAAATAGAAATAACTATCCCTTTAATTGTTCTGAGAATTCTGTAGCACTTTGTCATTATAAGAGCGAAAACATATGTGAATTCTATATCACTCATGTTATACGTCTTTACCTTTAGAAATTATTTGCTTTACATATAAAATTAGTATACAATTTTAAGTATAGCATTACTTCGAAAATGATAATTTTCTAGCCGGTAAATGCTTGTTGCTGTTTTTGAGGTTTGTCCCAGAATCACACTTACCCCTTAGCTGAAAAACTTGGCCAGAATATGCTCGCAAAAGAATTTGCCGCCTTTTCTACTAAATCGAGATTCAAGCCGCTCAATTCAACTTAGGATGAAAATTTTCAATTTACTTGTTTGTTTAGCCAGCAAGTCACAGGAGCAGGTTCATAGAAGTTATATATGAGTACTACAATCAACCCATTATGTGATGCTAGTGATACTCTTATCAGTCTCTGTAGTACTCAGAATTTACTACCGTATTTGCTGCCGCTTGTGTGATTTTGAGCGGCTAATTTATTTGGAGGTGTTCAAAGTTGCGCCGACTGCAAATTGCAGGAGTTTTGCTGCCATAGCTGTTTGTTTCTAAGCTGAGGCGTTTGCAGAGTTTTCACTGGAATACATAAAAGTAAATCACATCTTTAGTTTCACGTGTTAAAAGTGCACTATTTCTGTTCATTTGGAACTTTTTGGTTTGATTATTTTTCATTTCTATAGTTGTTATTCATGTGGCTGTAATTGCTTGATTAGAGATTGTTACGAGTAACATTACCCTTTGTGTCACAGATGCAAATCCAGTGCAACTGATTCTAATCCACATGATAGATCACATCATTCCTCCACATAGTGCTGCTAAGAGGACCCAAAAATGGAACAGATCCATGAGACAGATGATGTGGCGGATACAGTTGGAAAATATTAATTAGCTGCAAAATAGTGAGTTGGAAATAGGAAAGGGTAATTTGGTAATTCTGCGAGTCATCTCTCCTATCAAATAAACCTAGCAAATTAGATTTCCCGCAAACCAAAGCTCCTCTTGCAAACCCTCGTTCTCAACCGTCGTGATCGACATTGCCATGAAAGTCAAATACAATCAGTAAACCAAAAAGATCTCGTTCTCATGCCGTCAACGATCTCATTGTAGTGACTTCGCCATCAAGTTATTGCTCCCATCGTCGCTGAAGTTTGTCATCGACGCCATGTTCTCGTCGTCACCGAAAACATCTTGTGCTCCAAGTTAATGCTATCACCGACTTCCTCCCCCTCGTAGGACATGCTCGTTTAGACCTATTATGGATCCTCCTCTTGGGACTCGAAACTTCCATATTTCTGGTCTTTTTTTCTGTTGTTGTTGCTGTTATGATACTAAAATTGTTAAGTTTGGTCTTTATGACATGCTATGAATATGAATTTGGTGTTGAAACTTGGTTGATATTGTTGCCTTGTCAAAATTGATGCAATTTGTGAGACAATACTTGGCCCATATTCTTGTAAAAGAATGTCTTATTTTTGTGAAAATATTATATCTTGTGTATTTGTAGCAAAAACATGCCGAGCTCTATTGCTTGCCTGCAGCTCCTGTTGAAATTTCTTAATAGCTGGTTAATGGAACTGATCGCTCACCGTTGATCATAACGACAAAGTTTTTTGCTAGATCATTCAAAGAGGACCGTGTTCAAAACCAAATGAGAGAAGCAAATGATGTCCAGAGGGAGACTTAACAATGGCAATACCTGCATAATGAGATACATCATACCAAAAGTATCAAAAATTGCTTAAAGTCCCCATATATTAAAGTTGTTGAAGCAGATGGTGTAATTGGAGAAGATGGAAGGTCATCTATTTTCTCTGAAAACTAATTCTTTTTTTAATCAAAATCTGTAACCAAAACTACCCTTTAAGTTGCCAGCTTGGCACATGCCACCTAGCCTGTCCCATATACCAGTCCCAAAATTTGGGTCCTTTTGGAATTATTCTTCCTCCACAACTTACTAATCTTCAAAAGACATTTATCACAAATATGATAAGTGCCAACCCCTTTTTGAGGTAAAACTCAATCTAAAGAAAGTCCCATGCAATACTTCCATGAAAATTAAAGATACTTAAATTCCATTAACGCACCAAAATCCATGAAATAGGTATTAGAGCCCTAAAACTAGAACCCAATGAATACATCCAACATTCGGGATACCAGGCATATCAAAATCAAAACTTTAAAAACAATCTACAAGAACCCAGAATGTTAAAGAGTCCTCTGGCAAAAGACAAAAACAAAAGAAAAGAAAGAAAAGAAAAGAATACGAAGATTGAGCTTTATGAAGAGAACAGATATGGATATAAAGATTATAAGCTTACTATGCAATATAAACCTACAAACTACCAAAGTAGGTGTTTATACAAACTACCAAAGTAGGAGGAAGTAAATGGTGGAGACAAAATCCCAGCATCGAGGAATGGCATAAGAGTTTTAGAAGGAGGAAAAAAAAGAAAAAGAAAAAAAAAACCAACATGTTACATGCAAAAGCTTAACAATCTCTCGCAAGAGCTGCAAATGGTACAGGTCACAGGGATCAACATGCATAGACAGCACTTTGAAAGATAAAGACAAGTTCCGTGGCTTCACCATATTTTTCCTCATGAATTTCCTCCTCGGAATACTATTTTATAATAATAAAAAATCCTTCAGCAATACCACATTATGTATCACAATGTAGACCAAAAAGTAGAGGTCCAACGGCATAATCAGGCAACCAGAAATCAAAACCCTGAGAAACATCGATCTAATGAAAACATACATTCGAAATCAAACATTACTGGTCTAAAATGAATCATGGCTTCTGACGGATCAAATTAGAAAAAGATACATTCTAAAGAATACAGATTAATAAATTGTTGCAGTGCATTGAAAAACGATTTAGAAAATCTGTCAAATAGAAATAGAAGAATTGGGTAAATGAAGACAATATGACAAACGTAATAATCCTCGAGATCGACAGAAAACTTACATCTAACATATGACGCTGAACTTGGTTATGCTTGAGCCTCAACCCCAAAAACATAACAGAAAATCCAAGTCAAAACCCATTTAAACGTCAATGATGGGAGAAACAAATAATGATAGACTCAAATGTTGGATAGTATCTGGGAATTAGACTTGAGAGCAAGATGACAGACTATTAAAGATGCTGAAGTTAGCAAAATAGATAACTTGAAGTGAATTTAACGACCATGATAGGGTTTTCAGATAAATGACAGAAAAGAATCCATTGTGGATAACTCGGTTTTACCTATCAAAACAAAAAGAAACAAATTTCCAGAGAAAAGTAATGCATGGAAAAGATAAGTTTTTAGATTTCATCGGGTTGCAAGTGTATAGGCAATTATTTAACAGTGATTAGCAATAATTAGTCAAAAACCAGAGTAGCACACTATGAATAATGGATGAGAAAGCTATAAAGAATAGACATTCGAATGAAAATAAAAAATTCATTCCAAAAAACAGGCAAATGAAAGTTTGTATACTTCACAAAAGTAATCATATTGCGCTGAAACACTATAAAGCTTAAATCAAATAACCAAAAACATGGCCTTTTAAACCATACATGCAAAATGCTAAACCAGAAATGGTGTAAGGGGCTCAACAATAGCATTCAGACCATGTTTCTGGCTACTATGTTTTGAAAAACTCAGAACTTGACTTAAATTGTATGGATTTTATAACGGGCATCCTTGGCAACCCGTTAATATATCTTAGATTCCATCCTTTCTTACTCCTTCACAAGAAGATTACTCTCTCACTCCCAACTTATGGGCCCCTATATTACCCACTAATTCTCTCTCCACTTTCTTATTCTTGTCAATTTTGTTTAGAAACACATTCAACTAGTTGTTCATGCAAAAAAAAATTTTTTATCACTTTCACATTTCCCTCTAAACTTTCGAATTTTCTCCCCAAAAATGCTTAAAGAACAAGGCCATTTTCTTCTCACTTAAGCAATCTTTCTAGGCAGTTGTTAGAGAAAAGGATGCCTAGCGATGGCAAGGTGAGGAAAAGGAGAGAGAATTAGTGGGAAACATAGGGGCCAGCAAATTAGCACAAGTTGGAGTGAGTGAGCCATTTCCTGGGAAGGAGTAAAAAAAGATGGAACCTGAGCTATATTAACAGGTGCCCTAGGGCACCCGTTAGAAAATCGTGAATTGCATACCCCTCCTCCTTTGGGTTCTAACCTATGGTTACTTTTAGTTCCTCTGGATTGATGAAATCCAAAAAATTGTTCTATTTGGATAACAAAATATTACAATCCCAAGATATTTAATATTGCTAATTCACACGGTTCATCTAGATCCAAAAAGGTCCTGCTATCTTCTTAATGAAAGATAAAGTCAGAAAATCCATAAATTGTGTACCCCTCCTTTCAGAAAATCCATAAATTGCATACCCCTCTTCCTTTGGTTTCTCCAAACTATGATTACTTTTAGTTCATTTGGATTGATGAAATCCAAAGGATTGTTCTCTTTCAATAACAGCTCTTGATAAAAATCCAAAGGAATTTAATATAGTAAATTCGCTTAGTTCTAGATTTAAAAAATCCAGCTATCTCTTTAGAAAAGAGAGCAATTATAGCGGGCATTATACATTATTCAGATTGAAATATAGGATCTTCTACGAAAAGCAGACTTCTTCACACCGACCTCAAAATTCAGAACCTTGACCAAATATGAGCGATAATACATCTAAGACACTGAAAGAACTGAGATAAACATCTAACACCGAAAACATAAATAGCATTTTCTGATCAACATGTTTATCCACACAGGGGTTCTCTAGATGTAAATCCTAAAATTTCTATTCAAAGGTATGCAAGTGTGATCCAATACTCCAGACAGCATACCATGTCCTCACATGCCCTCAGGAACCTAAGTTCAAGGAATGCTACAATTAATAACAGATATGGAATGACCCACTCAAACTAGAAGCAATTAAAACAAACTGCAAAGACTGAAAAATATGAAATAAACCTATTGCTATCTCCCTATTCAATAACACAAACAAAGCCTTGATGCAACATTAATAGTTATTCAAATTCTCACCTAAATCAAAAGATATTGATCGACCATCAAAACACTAATACTACACT